>JANDJZ010000674.1:0-10640 GCA_027943245.1 Acanthamoeba sp. SK_2022b | reverse complement strand
CGAAATTGTGGTTTTGTGCAGCAGTTGCTGAGCATAGCACCAAGCTATCTTTATATACACTTTTTATACACAAATGGAGTAAAAACACTGAAATATGTATAAGGCCGCAAAAAAAGCTCAGATTCTGTATGTCAACGCAATTTGTGTTTAAATTGATGGAACTTGATCTCTTCTAAACCTGCAAAAATTTCATACCAGTATCTTGGTGCACATTGAAACGATAGCAATGTAATGCAGTGAATCTGCAGGTTTGTGTGACTTGCAAAGAAAGGGAGGACAAGTCCAGGTGTATTCACAGCTAATAAACAACGTTCTAAACAGGCAGCCAGGGCTAGAAGGGGCGCCCTTGGTTGTGGACCAATCACACTATCCTGTAAATAATAATAGAAATGATAAGATATATATAGGTGGCACCACGTCAGCATGATGTGGCAGTTCCACATCTCATCACATCTCAGCAGAATGTCTTGATGTTGAGTAAAAAAACACATAACAAGAAGAACTGTTTTTCACAAACATCTTTTATGGGTTGGTACTGATGCGCATTGGGTCTGAGTGATCTTGTGTTGATGTGCCTGTTTTGTTGGGTGTACTGCATCCTCAAGTAGTGCTTGAGGTAGAGTGTGCAATACCCTGTTATCTTTGGCGTGAGCTGTTCATTGAGCGCCTGAATTACTGGGGTACTGTAAAGGTGCAAACATATGGACCTAAACTGTGTGTCTAGACACAGAATGTTGAAGCCAGCTGCTTGCTGCATCCTCATTTGTCTATCGTTGTCTCCAGCATTGTTGGCCTTCTCCTTGCCCATGTCCTTGGGCTGGTAAGTGAATGCCACATCCCACAGATTTTGTTAGAGCAGTACAAACTCAAGCTCCTCTCACCAGGTGTTGTACACAGGACCAATTGGAGTACACACCTCTTATGGTGTTGTGGTGTTGTGGCGATGTTGTGATGGTATTGTGGTGATATTGTGGTGGTATTGTGGTGGTGTTGTGCTGGTGTGGTGATGGTGTTGGTGGTGTTGTGGTGGTGTTGTGATGGTGTGGTGATGGTGTTGTGGTGTTGTGGTGTTGTGATGGTGTGGTGATGGTGTTGTGGTGTTGTGGTGTTGTGATGGTGTGGTGGTGTGGTGTTGTGATGGTGTGGTGGTGTGGTGTTGTGATGGTGTGGTGGTGGTGTTGTGGTGGTGGTGTGTTGTGGTGATGGTGTTGTGGTGATGGTGTGGTGATGGTGTTGTGGTGATGTTGTGGTGGTGGTGTAGTGTTCTGATGTTGTGGTGTGGTTATGGTGGTGGTGGTGGTTGTGTGGTGGTATTGTGTGGTGTGGTGTTGTGATGGTGTGGTGGTGGTGTTGTGGTGTTGTGGTGGTGGTGTGTTGTGGTGATGGTGTTGTGGTGATGGTGTGGTGATGGTGTTGTGGTGATGTTGTAGTGGTGGTGTAGTGTTCTGATGTTGTGGTGTGGTTATGGTGGTGGTTGTGGTGGTGGTGGTTGTGTGGTGGTATTGTGCGGTGTGGTGTTGTGGTGGTGTGGTGATGTTGTGGTTTTGTGGTGGTGATCTTGTGGTAATGGTGTTGTGGTGTTGTGATGGTGTGGTGGTGGTGTTGTGGTGTTGTTGTGGTGATGTTGTGGTGATGTTGTGGTGATGTTGTGGTGATGGTGTAGTGATGTTGTGGTGATGGTATGGTGGTATTGTGGTGAGGTTGTGGTGATGTTGTGGTGGTGTGGTGTTGTGGTGATGTTGTGGTGCTGGTGTGGTGTGGTGTTACGGTGTTGTTGTTGTGGTGTAGTGTTATGGTGGTGTTGTTGTGGTGTAGTGATGTAGTGTGGTGGTGGTGATGTTGTGGTGCTGGTGTGGTGTGGTGGTGATGTGGTGGTGATGTGGTGGTGATGTTGTGGTGATGTTGTGGTGGTGATGTTGTGGTGTTGTGGTGTAGTGGTGGTGTGGTGTTGTTGTGGTGTTGTTGGGGTGATGATGTTTGTGGTGGTGATGTTGTTGTGTTGTTGTGGTGTTGTTGGGGTGTAGTGGTGTTGTGATGTTGTGGTGTTGTTGTGGTAATGGTGTTATGGATGGTGTTGTTGTGTTGTGGTGTTGTGGTGGTGGTATTGTTGTGTTGTGGTGTTTGTAGTGGTGTTGTGATGTTGTGCCACCATACCACAACAATAACCACAACAAGGTGTTGTTGTGGTTATTGTTGTGGTTGTTGTGGTTTTGTTGTGGGGTGTTGTGGTGGTGGTATGGTGGTGTTGTGGTCATGTTGGGGTGATGTTGTGGTGTGGTGATGGGGTTGTGATGGTGTGGTGTTGTGATGGTGTAGTGTTGTGATGTTGTGTTGTGGTGATGTGGTGGCGTTGTGATGATGTTGTGATGTTGTTGTGGTGGTGATTGTGATGGTGTGATGATGATATGATGGTGATGTGGTGATGTGATGGTGCTGTGGTGATGATGTTGTGATTGTTTCGTGATTGTGTGGTGATGTGGTGATGATGGTGTGGTGATGAAGTGGTGATGGTGTGTTGTGGTGATGATGGTGTGGTGATGAAGTGGTGTGGTGTGGTGGTCTGGTGATGGTGATAGGGTTATGATGGTGTGGTGATTATGTGGTGATGGTGTGGTGGTATTGTGGTGGTGTGGTGATGTGGTGGTGTGGAGATGTTATGGTGTTGTGGTGATGTGGTAGTGATGTTGTGGAGTAGTGTTGTGTTGTGTTGTGGTGGTGATGTTGTGGTGGTGTTGTGGCGATGTTATGGTGTTGATGCGGTTGTGGGTGATGTTGTGGTGTTGTGATGGTGTGGTGATGGTGTGGTGTTGTGTTGTGGTTGTGGTGGTGATGGTGTGGTGCTATTGTTGTTGTGGCGGTGGTGTTGGTGGTGTTGGTGGTGTGTGGTGTTGTGGTGGTGGTGTGATGTTGTTGAGATGTGTTGTGGTGTTGTGGTGTGCTGTTGTGTGGTGGTGTTGTGTTGTGGTGATGTTGTGTGGTGGTGGTGATGTGGTGATGGTGTTAGTGTTGTGGTGTGCTTGTGTGGTGTTGTGGTGTTGTGGTGTGGTGGTGTTGTGGTGGTGTGGCGATGTTGTAGTGTTGTGGTGTTGTAGTGGTGGTGGTGGTGGGTGGTCAGGTGGTGGTCAGGTGGTGTGGTGATGATGGTGTGGTGATGGTGTGGTGGTGATGGTGTGGTTGGTGTGGTGGTGATGGTGTGGTGATGGTGTGGTGGTGATGGTGGTGCTTGTGTTGTGATGGTTTTGTGATGGTGGTGATGGTATGGTGGTGGTGATGTCATGATGGTGGGGTGATGGTGTGGTGTGGTGGTGATGTTGTGGTGATGGGTGGTGTGGTGATGTTGTGGTGGTGTTGTGGTGTTGCTATGGTGGTGTGGTGGTGATGTTGTGGTGATGGTGGTGTGGTGATGGTGTGGTGGTGTGGTGGTGATGCCATGGTGGTGTGGTGGTGTGGTGATGTTATGGTGGTGTGGTGGTGATGTTGTGGTTGTGTTATGGTGGTGATGTTGGTGTGGTGGTGGTGTTGTTTTGGGGTTGTGGTGTTGTGGATGGTGGTGTGGTGATGGTGTGGTGATGGTGGGGTGGTGTGGCTTTGTGTTGTGGTGGGGATGTTATGGTGGTTGTGGTGTTGTGGCTTTGTTGTGCTGTTGTTATGGTGATGATGGTTTGGTGGTGGTGTTGTGGTGATTTTGTGGTGATGGTGTTGTGGTGTTGTGGTGTTGTGTTGTGGTGTGGTGGTGTTGTGTTGTTGTGTTGTGGTGTTGTGGTGTTGTGTTGTGGTGTGGTGGTGGTGAATGGTGGTGATGTTGTGGTGTTGGGATGATGGTGGTGATGTGGTCTTGCAGTGTTGTGGTGCTGTGGTGGAGGTGTGTTGTTGAATTGTGATGTTGTGGTGTAATGGTGCTGTTGTGATGATATGGTGTTGGTGTGGTGATGTAGTGATGTGGTGATGGTGTTGTTATGTTGTGGTGATATTGTGGTGGTGTTGTGGTGTTGCAGTCATGTGTTGTAGGGTGGTGTTGTTGGGTGGTTGTGGTGATGTTGTGGTGGTGTTGAGGTGTGGAAGTGGTATTGAAGTGGTGTGGTGATGGTGTTGTGATGTTGTTGTGATGTGGTGCTGTGTGGTGATGTTTTGGTGATGGTGATAGTGTGCTGTTGCTCTGGTGGTGTTGTGGTGATGGTATGTGTTGTGGTGATGTTGTAGTATTGTGGTGGTGCTGTGGTGATGGCGTGCCATTGGTGAGATGGTGATTGTGGTGGCGTTCTGGTGGCATCGTGGTGGAGTTGTGGTGTTGTGGTGTTGTAGTGATGTTGTGGCGTTGTGGTGTTGGTGTGATGGTACCCCACCACCACAACATCACCACTACAACCCCACTGCATCAGCATCACACCATCACAACGCCACAACATCACTACAACACCACAACACCACAACTACACCACCTCATCACCACAATGGTGGTGGTGATGTTGTGGTGTTGTTGAGGTGATGGTGGTTGTGGTGGTATTGAGTGGTGTTGTTGTGGTATGGGGATGTAGTGGTTATGTTGTGATGTGGTGATGATGTTGTGGTAGTGTTGTGGAGCTGTTGTGGTGGTGATGTTGTGGTGGTATTGTGATGTTGGGGTGGTGTGGCGATGGTGTTGTGGTGGTGTTGTGGTGGTGTTGTGGTTGTGTTGATGGTGTGGTGATGTTGTGATGTTGTGGTGTTGTGTGGTGTGATTGTGGTAGTGTTGTGGTGTGTGATGTAGTAGTGATGGTGTTGTGATGGTGTTGTAGTGTTGTGGTGTTGTGGTGGTATTGTGGTGTTGATGTTGTGGTGATGGTGTTGTGATGGTGTGATTGTGGTGGTGTTGTGGTGTGTGATGTAGTTGTGATGGTGTTGTGATGGTGTTGTGGTGGTATTGTGGTGTTGATGTTGTGGTGATGGTGTTGTGATGGTGATGATGGTGGTGTGGAGGTTTTGTGGTGGTGTTGTGGTGCTGTTTTGTTGTGGTGGTGATGTTGTGGTGGTGTGATGGTGTTGTGATGATGTTGTGATGGTGATGCTGTTGTGGTGGTGGTGGTGTTATGATGGTGTTGTGATGGTGATGATGTTGTGGTAGTGTTGTGATGGTGTAATGATTTGTGGTTATATAGTGGTAATACAGTGGTGATATGGGACATGTAGTAGTGATGTTGTGGTGTGGCAAGGTGTTGTTGTGATGTTGTTATGGTAATGTAGTGGAGATGTAATGGTGATGTTGTGCTGCTGTAGTGGTTCATGGCCTTGTCAATCTTATGACATAAGCCATCATGACACAACACAACAGAAAAGGACAAAACAACAGGCAAATAAATTGAAAATAATTGATCAAAGGACTAAAAAACTAAAAACAATTTAAAACGATAAAATTAATTAAATTATAATTAATTAAACTTATATATGAATTGAAAATAATTTATCCCAGTAAAAAACGGAAAATCATTTGTGAAAAATAATTAATAAAATTGATTAAAAAATAAAATTAATAGAAAGTCGAAACTAAATCAATAAAAAATTAAAAATATATCCAAAATCAATTAATAATTTAAAAACAAATAGAAATAAATTTAAGAGAAAATAAAAAGAAATAGAAAGAAAATAGAAAGAAATTAAAAAGAAATTAGGAAAATAAAAGAAAATAAAAAGAAAATAAAAAGAAAATAGAAAGAAAATAGAAGAAAATAAAAGAAAATAAAGAAATCAAAAGAAATAAAAAGAAAATAGAAAGAAAATAGAAAGAAAATAAAAAGAAATTAAAGAAAATAGAAAGAAAATAGAAAGAAAATAAAAAGAAATCAAATAAAAGAAAAAAAGAAATTCAAAAAAATAAAAGAAAATAAAAAGAAATTAAAAGAAAAAATTTAAAGAAATTATAAGGAAATTGAAAGAAAATAAAAAGAAATTCAAAAGAAATTCAAATAGAAAGAAATAAAAAGAAAATAGAAAGAAAAAGAGAAATAGAAAGAAAATAGAAAGAAATAAAGAAAATAAAAAGAAAATAAAAAAAGAAATTTAAAAGAAATCAAAAGAAAATAGAAAGAAAATAAAAAGAAAATAAAAAGAAATTCAAAAGAAATTTAAAAGAAATTCAAAAGAAAACAAAAAGAAAACAAAAAGAAAATAGAAAGAAATTCAAAAGAAATTCAAAAGAAAACAAAAAGAAATTCAAAAGAAATTCAAAAGAAAACAAAAAGAAATACAAAAGAAATTCAAAAGAAAATAGAAAGAAAATAAAAAGAAATTCAAAAGAAATTCGAAAGAAAACAAAAAGAAAATAAAAAGAAATTCAAAAGAAAACAAAAAGAAATTCAAAAGAAAATAAAAAGAAATTCAAAAGAAATTCGAAAGAAATTCAAGAGAAAATACAAAGAAATTCAAGAGAAAATACAAAGAAATTCAAAAGAAAATAAAAAGAAAAGACAATAGTATCCTAGGTTACCGTATGTGTTTCCTAGGCTACCGTATGTGTTTCCTAGGTTACCGTATGTATTTCCTAGGTTACCATATGTGTTTCCTAGGTTACCGTGGTGATTGATTTGTATCGTGTTGCCCACGTCGAGAGGCGTCGTTTGGCCCGGTTAAAACGCTTCTAGCTATATGTACAAGCAAGAAAAACCACAATCTTTGTCTTTAGGTACGATTTCGTCCCGATTTTAGATTCTGTTGTGAGATTTGGGCAAATCTGACCATGCCATCGTGTTGCACGCGTTCTGCGGCGTCGTTTGGCCCGGTTAAAACGCTTCTAGCTATCAGTACAAGCGAGAACAACCACAATCTTTGTTTTCAGGTCCAATTTCAGCCCAATTTATGATACTGATGCCAGCCTTTGGCCTTTCTGACCATACCATCGTGTTGCCCACGTCGAGAGGCGTCGTTTGGCCCGGTTAAAACGCTTCTAGCTATCACTACAAGCGAGAAAAACCACAATCTTTATTTTCACGTCGATTTAGGGCCAATCTTCAATCCTTATGTCAGCTTTTAGCCTTTCTGATCATGCTGTCGTGTTGCGCACGTCGTGAGGCGTCGTTTGGCCCGGTTAAAACGCTTCTAGCTATCAGTACAAGCGAGAAAAATGACAATCTTTGTTTACACGTGTTTCTGATCATGCCATTGTGTTGCCCGCGTTGTAATGCGTCGTTTGACCCGGTTAGATCTCTTCCAGCTCTCTGGGCAGCGAGTTAAACCAGGTGAGTTGGGTGGTCGGTTGGTAGGTTGGTTGGTTGGTGGTTGGTAGGTTGGGGAGGTTGATTGGTTGGTTGGCAGGTTGATTGGTAGGTTGGGGAGTTGATCTGGAGGTTGATTGGTAGGTTGGGAGGTTGATTGGTTGGTTGGGGAGTTGATTGGGAGGTTGAGAGGTTGATTGGTTGGTTGGGGAGTTGATTGGGAGGTTGATTGGTTGGGGAGTTGATTGGGAGGTTGGGAGGTTGATTGGTAGGTTAATAGGTTGGTTGATAGGTTGGTTGATTGGTTGGTAGGTCGGTCGGGTGGTTGATAGGTTGGTTGATTGGGTGGTTGGTAGGTAGGTTGATTGGTAGGTTGGTTGAGTGATAGGTTGGTAGGTTGGTTGATTGGTTGATAGGTTGGTTGATTGGTAGGTAGGTTGATTGGTAGGTTGGTTGATTGGTGTTTGAGATAGGTTGTTGGTGGTTGATAGGTGGATAGGTTGGTTGATTGGTTGGTTGGTTGATTGGTTGGTTGGTTGGTTGGTTGGTAGATTGATTGGTTGGTTGGTGGTTGGTAGGTTGGGGAGTTGATTTGGAGGTTGATTGGTAGGTTGGGAGGTTGATTGGTAGGTTGGGGAGTTGATTGGGTAGGTTGGGAGGTTGATTGGGAGGTTGGGAGGTTGATTGGTTGGTTGGGGAGTTGATTGGGAGGTTGAGAGGTTGATTGGTTGGTTGGGGAGTTGATTGGGAGGTTGATTGGTTGGTTGGGGAGTTGATTGGGAGGTTGATTGGGAGGTTGGGAGGTTGATTGGGAGGTTGGGAGGTTGATTGGTTGGTTGGGGAGTTGATTGGGAGGTTGAGAGGTTGATTGGTTGGTTGGGGAGTTGATTGGGAGGTTGGGAGGTTGATTGGGAGGTTGGCAGGTTGATTGGGAGGTTGGGGAGTTGGTTGGTAGGTTGGGGAGTTGATTGGGAGGTTGAGAGGTTGATTGGTTGGTTGGGGAGTTGATTGGGAGGTTGGGGAGTTGATTTGGAGGTTGATTGGTTGGGGAGTTGATTGGGAGGTTGGGAGGTTGATTGGTTGGTTGGGGAGTTGGTTGGTAGGTTGGGGAGTTGATTTGGAGGTTGATTGGTAGGTTGGCAGGTTGATTGGGAGGTTGGCAGGTTGATTGGGAGTTGATTTGGAGGTTGATTGGGAGGTTGGGAGGTTGATTGGTAGGTTGGGAGGTTGATTGGTTGGTTGGGGAGTTGGTTTTGGTTGGGAGGTTGATTGGTTGGGGAGTTGATTGGGAGGTTGATTGGTTGGTTGGGGAGTTGATTGGGAGGTTGGGAGGTTGATTGGTAGGTTGGGAGGTTGATTGGGCGGTTGGTGAGTTGATTGCGAGGTTGTACACCCACAACATGACCCACAACATCCCCACAACACCCCCTACAACATGCCCTACATGACCCTCAACTTGACCCACAACATCCCCACAACATGCCCTACATGACCCCCTACATGACCAACAACATGCCCCACAACACCCCCTACATGACCCCTACATGACACACAACATGACCCCTACATGACCCACAGCACACAGTCCCACAACACCCTCTACATGATCCCCAACATGCCCCACTACATGCCCACAACACCCCCTACATGACCCCCGACATGCCCTACAAAACGCCCTACATGAGCTACAACATGCCCACAACATGCCCTACATGACCCCCAACATGCCCTACAACATGCCCAGCACCCCTACGCGACCGCCTACGTGCCCACAACTACATTTCATGACCCACACAATGCCCTCAGCACCCCTACATGACCCCCTACATGACCCACACTATTTGTGCCCACAACACACTGCAACATGCCCACAACACCCCCTACATTACCCCCTACAACATCCCCTACATGACCCACAGCACACCACAACACCCCCTACATGACCCACAGCACACCACAACACCCCCTATGTAAGCTTAAACAACAACTTTGAAACTCCTATGTAACCCCTATGTAACCCCTGTGTAACTCCTATGTAACACATATGTAACTCATAATGAAACCCCTGTGTAAGCTTAAACAACAACTTTGAAAATCCTATGTAACCCCTATGTAACCCCAATGTAACTCCTATGTAACCCCTATGCGACTCCTATGCAACCCCTATGCAACCTCTATGTAACCCCTATGTTTTCCAATATAAGCCCCTATGTGACAACCATGTAACTCCTATGCAACTCCTATGTAACACCTCTGTAACCCTACACCAACCTTACCACAACCACAACATCACCACAACACAACTACATCACCACACCATCACCACCATCACATCACCATCACCACCATCACCATACCACACCATCACCACCATCACCATACCACACCATCACCACACCATCACATAACCATCACCATCACCACCATCACATCACCATCACCACCATCACCATACCACACCATCACCACCATCACCATACCCACACCATCACCACACCAATCACGCCATCACCATCACCACCCATCACATCACCATACCACACCATCACATAACCATCACCATCACCACCGTCACATCACCATCACCTCACCATCACCCATCACACACCATCACACCACCAACACCACCATCACCATCACCACACCATCACCACACCATCACATCACCATCATCACCATCACATCACCACACCATCACCATCACCATCACCACACCATCACACCATCACCACACCATCACAACACAACACCATCACAACACACCAACACACCACCACACCATCACCACACCATCACCACACCATCACAACACACCATCATAACACCAACACAACACCAGCACCACACCATCACAACACCACCACAACATCACCACACCAGCACAACACACCATTATAACCCCATCACAACACCAGCTCAACACCATCACAACACCTTCACAACACCATCACAACACCACACCATCACCACCAGCACATCACCATCACAACATCACCACAACTCCATCACAACACCACCACAACACCATCACCACCACATCACCACAACATCACCACAAACCCTATGTAACCCCAATGTAACCTCTGTGCAACCCCTATGCAGGCCTATGCTACACAATTTGAACCCTATGTAACCTCTACATAACCCCTATGCAACTCCTATGTAACCTCTATGTGCCCCTATACAACTCCAATGTAACCCCTAAGTACAACACCATCACAACAACACCACAACACCACCACCACAACACAACACCACCACAACCATACCACCACAACACAACACCACCACAACCATACCACCACAACACAACACCACACCACCACACCACAACACCACACCACAACACCACAACACCACCACCACATCACAACAACACCACCACCACAACACCACACCACATCACAACAACACCACAACACCACCACCACAACACAACACCACCACACCACCACA
>JANDJZ010000673.1:0-26886 GCA_027943245.1 Acanthamoeba sp. SK_2022b | reverse complement strand
TGCTGGCTCTCCTGGCCTGGTTTTATTTTCTATTTTCTTTTCTTTCTTCTTTGCTTTTTTCTTCCAGCAACCGTAAAATTAATAACACCGCAACAAAAAGCATTGGTTGTGTTATGGGGACTGGCGCCACGAATAACCGTCATCATGGTGGCTGGCTGTCCTAAGCCCGGTTGTGGTAGGTGAGCCGCACCAGGAGCGCCTGAAGGTCGGCAAAGGACTGTGCCAGCTTGCGGGCGTCCTCGCTCTTTTGGTTGGCTGAGGCCTGTGGGCACAACCAACCACACGCACAAGTACGCAAAAGGTGTTACTACTATAGGCCTGGCCTCGCCTCCCTTGTTGGAGTGAGACCCGTATCCCAAAACTCCCTCCCCTCTCCCCTCTCTCCCTCCAAGGGCACGTACTCGAACATACTCGCCAAGGCGCTCCTCCAGACCAGACGCCGTGGCAGCGGCCAGAAGAAGCCTCCTCTGCACGTCTCTCGCGTTGTTGAGATCCTGAGCAGCCGGTCAGGGGCGTGTACGCGCGCATCATCAGGATTGGGAAAGAGGACCACAACGGGGTCCCGGGGGCAGGGGAGAGGGTGGCGTGCCTGCATCCATTCGGACACAATCCAGTGCTGCACCTTGAGGACCTCGAGCTTGGCCGTTGACCTGCCCACCCTCGTCGAGAACTCGGCCCAGTCCGGATTGTTCTCCTCAAACAGCGCGCTGTGGTAGATCTCGAACAGAACGGGCACGCCGAAGCCGACCTCCTTCATAACGCGCGGCACCCAACTGTGCATGCGTAGTTGATGCGCACAACACACACACACACACACACACACACACACACACACACACACACACACAAACAGAGAGAGAGAGAGAGAGAGAAGATGGGATTAGACGAGCGGTCAACTATTTGAGGAGGGGAAGGGAGGTGAACCCGTAGTCGTTGTCCGCGTATTGCCTCAGATCGTTGCCCATCATGACCTCCAGGTAACCGCACAGCCACTCTGAGCAGAGGCAGGCCGGTGTTACGGGGGGGGTTTAGGCATTCGTTGTTGGGTCGAGCAGCGACCAGGAGGGAGGAACTCCCCAGGGGGGGAGTGAGAGTGGCGGAGAGAAGCGTGGACGCACCCACGGGGAATACGTTCTCGTCTCGCTCAAAGGCCTGCCCGAGGGAGACGATCTTGCCCCGAAGCGACTCGAGGGTGAGCCCCATCGCCTGCATCTTGTAGAGCTCTGGTCGTGTCGTGACCCGGGCAGCCGGATAAGTGGTCGGTGGCGACACACACACACACACCACACACACACACACACACACACACACACACACACACACACACACACACACACACACACACACACGAGGTCGAGCACAGAAAAGCATTCGCTGTGCGGGGCTGCACGATACCTTCATTCACGATGCTCCTCCAGAAACGCTTCGTCAAGGCCTCGTCGACGTGAGACGACACCTTGAACGCGTAGAGGCCCGATTCCCACAGGCCCAGAGGACTGATGTACGTGTTGTACAGCTGCAGTTTCGGTGGTGGTGGAGGAGGAGGAAGAGTAAGACGTCTCCTCGCACAACTCATAGGTCTTTGGGGGGGGGGGCTGAGGGAACGTGCCGTGTTGATGTCCTTCAGGCCGTCAAACCTGAGCTCCTCGCGGCCTGCCGCTCGCTTCTCCTTTTCGTCGGGCGTCACTGGAAGGGGAGACCGGGGGGCAACTCCGTGCGATGAGATGAGACCAGGAGGGAAGCACAGCTCCCAGAGAGGAAAGGGGGCCTTACCGGGACGGGCGGCGGGCAGAACGTCCAGCTCCTGGAGGACCTTGCTCTGCACCTCCGCAATCTCCAACAGATCCTGAAGTGGGGGGGGGGGCACGCAGATTGCGGCGGGAAGGAGGAGAGTGAGCCCTGCATGTAGGGGCAGAACCTCCAAGAGAGGGGGGGACGTGTGGGCCCGTACCCTGACCCTGGAGAGAAGCTCGCCGCGGCCTGCCGCGCTTTGTGCGGCTATCTTGGCCTTGGACAGGTAGTCGATCCTCTGTTCGAGGTCGAGCCCTTCGGCGTTGCCAAAGGCCATCTCTTGGTAGGCCAAGGCGGCCTTTTGGTTCCACGCGCGTTTCACCGAGTGTGAGCACGCCCCTCCAGCCGAGAACACACACACGAGAGAGAGCGGGGGGGGAGTACCTTTTCGAACTGGCCCTTGCGAATGTAGTAGTTGGGCAGAAGCGCCGAGTTGGTGTTCTGAAGGAAGCCCTCGATGAAGGGCGAATCGAGCTGGATGCAGGCACCGAGCAGAGTGCTCGAGAGGTCCACCGTGTGGACGGGAGAGATGAACCACCGGTACAGCATCTCGTGGAAGAGCTCGTCCTCGTCAAGGAGGGCCATCTGCAGGAGGGCGCGCTTGGTGACCTCCTCCGTGACGTCGGCGGGCCGACGCTCGAGCTCCTTAGAGACATACCCACGGCGCAGTCGAGGACATGGGAGGTAAGCCGGGAAATCACGAGAGCATGGGCGTGGGGGGGGGAGAGAGAGAGAGGAACGGACCTCGCGGGGAATGGTCGTGAAGGCAGGGGGCTGCCCGAGGAGGAGCTCTGCGATCGCGCTCAGCACGTGCTGGTAGCACATGAGCCGGGTCTCGTAGGCCTTGGCGCCAACCGATTCGTCATCCGTCGCCGCAATGGCCTCGTGGCCGAGGGGCGGGTAATGGTCCCTGTACCACGCCAACCCGTGCTCGTTCGGGTCCGCGGCCTAACGTAGTCACGCGTCCCCCCGCCGTTGAGATGCGAAGCGGCAGCGAGCGAGACGACGGAGAGCCCCGCGCACTGACTGAGCATGTGTGCGTGGCGGTACCTTGGCGCAGGCCAGAGCGAGCTTCAGCACGCCCGAGTAGAAGTGGAGGTAGAGGTAGTTTTCGCACACCTGGCGCAGCTTAGCGTCCTGGTTGGACTCCGCCACGAGGTCGGCTGCGACAGCTCGGTAGAGCTGGTTATCACGGGACCCGAGAGGCGAGTCAGTCCCCAGAACCTCTTGAGACGCACGGGAGGCCAGTGGTGTGGTCACAAGACAACGACAGTGTTGGTAAGGCGGAGGTGTACCTCGAGCGACTGCTCGAGAAGGGCTTCCCTCTCCCGCAAATTGCGTGTCTGCTTGGCTTTGTACAAGAGCTCGTCGGCCTGGCAGGGACGGCCATCAGCGCGCGCTGGCGTCTTCCCAACTGCCACAGAGAAGGCGACGGGGGGGGGGGCGAGTTCCTTACCCTGTGTCGTATGCGGTCTTCTTCTCGGAAGATGATGGGACAGCTCGTGCGTAGCTTCTGGCTGATGGCATCGACGGAGGCCTGCCATCCCGGGGAAGGGGGGGGGTCTGGTCAGCCTTCAGGCTCTGGCGTTCAGTTCATTCGGCTGAAGGGAGTGGGTACCTGGTCGCCCTTGCCCTCCTTGTACGCGCTCATGAGAGCGTCGATGAGAGCACGCGTGAGCTCGAACCCTTCGCTCGTCGTGAGCATGTCGCTGAATTTCATTCTCGACAGCCGCTCCTGTGTGAGGGGCAGCACGAGACGTGAGGGTTGCAGCCGCGCTCGGATTTGGGCGATGGTGGGAGGGGGGAGGAGGAGCTGACCTGCATGGCCGGAGGAAGAAGCGAGTACACGCCGACGAACTTGTTCTCGCCGATGATGTGCAGGAACTCGATCATTTCGATCGACCGTCGCAACAGGAGGTGCATGTAGGAGTTGGACTCGGTCTCGTACTTTTGGGCCTTGGCTCAGGTGAAGATACCCCACCAACCACCAATAAAAGAAATAATAATAATAATAATAATAATAATCAGCTCTTGTGAGGCTTCACTGCTGCACGAGACGAGGGTGAGGGTACCGATTTCTCAGTCTCGCCCTGCCCGAAGCTCGTGAACCTGGCCTGCAGGCTGCGTCCCTTCCTGCAATGTCGATCAGCTGAGCCAATCGCATGTACTCACGCTCCAAAAGAGAGAGAGAGAGAGAAAGAGCAATCCTCTAAATTTAAAAAGAAGAGGGGGATACCTGGCGTAACTGGCCTCGCCAGGGATGGCCTCTTCCTCGTCCATCCGATCCTCTCTGGCGGTGCCTGTCGGCGGAAGGGCGAGGTGAGCACATCACCTAGGTGGTGGCGCACAACCTCGCGCGCAAGGGCCTTTGGCGCGGCACCTTTCTTGTGGCCGCCCACCTTGAGGTCGGCAGGTATGGGCGCGAAAGTGGGCTGCTCCTCCAGGAACTGTTGCAGGGCCGCCAGCATCGACTTGAGATCGGCCATCTCGAGCCGGTTGAGCCGGTCTGCAATATGGATATTCAATCGGGAGAGGGGGGGGAGCTTGAGGGAGTGCGGGGGGAGCGTGGGGGAGGGAGGGCACCGGCCGGCTTACCAATGTCCAGGACGAGGCGGTTCCACAGCGGCTTGAACAGACGAGCCATGTAGAGGGCGAGCCCAAGGTGCCTTGCCGAGTACTTGATGACCGGCTGCTCCACGATGAGCTGCCCAACCATCGGGTCGGCAAAGGCTGGACCAGAAGCAAACACGCGCGGAGGTTAGGAGAGGGGTTCTCGGGAGTGAAGGCGGCGGACGGGTGCGCGAGTCGTACAGGGCATCACTTGCGGTTGCTCGGGGTGAGCGAGGAACAGCTGCGTGGCGTACGTCGCAACGGTAGGATCGACCGGCACGCCGAGCGTCCAAAAGATCCTGCTCGGTGAGTGTGGCACGCAACAAACGAAGGGAGGTCCCTTCATCGTTAAGCCGCACGCCAGGGCACACGGTGCACTCCACAAAGACCGGTCCCCTCTACAAACTCACAAACGACTCTCGTGCCTTTGTCTGGGCGCCGTGGCGAGGATGAGATACATCGCGCACGTTTCCACCGAACCATACGACAGTTCGAACGTCTGTGTGCAACGCAAACAGTCGGGGGCCGGAGAGCGAGAGGGGGCTAAGTTAGTGCAGGAGCATTCCATGCGCGACGGGCGAGCCGGCGGCACCCACCTCCATGCTTTGGGTGTAATGGCCGCCGCTCTCTGCCAGGATACGGTAAAGCTGGTCGATCGGTCTGACCATGACCTGTGTCGCCGCAAGACAAAGCGGGTCATATGAGGCGCAGTTACAAAAAACCTTGCTCCCATTATTCCCCACCACCCGCGTACCATTGTGTGCAGGGCGGTATTGGTGAGGAAGAAGAAATGACGAGCGGGCAGGGCATGCTGCACAGCGAGGTCGATCCTCATCAACGGGAACTGGCCCGTCTCGTCGCACCACAGCGGCAGCTCAGCACCGCGTTCTGCGTAAATCTGTATCAGCAAAAGGGGGCATCGGCAGAAGGGGGGCACGAGAGACGATGGAGGGGCACAGATATGAGAAGCACACCTTCAGGGGTGAGGCCAGTCGCCGCGGTCGGAAGGAGACGCAACCGCTCCGCCATAAAGGCGGCCGGAGGCTTCTCGTCGATGGTCCATATCTTGCCTGCCACCTCTGTCTTGGTGGCCTTCTCCAGGAACAGGGGCCGGGGAATCACCAAATCGCCGCTGGACAACCGATCGAGAAGATCGTTGAGACGGGAGGGGGAGCACGAGAAAGAAGAAGATCAGTGAATGCCTGGAAGGCTCTGGACACTTGAGAGACAGGAGAGCACGCACGTCTGCGGAGCCGCTTGCAGTCGGTCGAGAGTCTGCTTGATGGCAATCACTTCGTCCCTATCTCCGATTGATTGTCCAAGCAAAGTGACGCCCTGGCCGATTGACACATCGATGAGCGGGGAGGGACTTGCGTCAATTGCTGAGGAGGAGGAGCACCTGCGAATAGTAGGTGGTGTCGACATTGTAGGGGGGAGCAGCCGGCGAGCGTCGCGCAGCAACGTCCAAGCCATAAGGTCGCGCGCCACGGGGTGTTCTCGATGCAGATGCCTCGAAGCTGTGAGGGCGCACGGGGGTCAACGGGCCTCCGGCCTCTGAGACCTTGGTATATCTGCACACAAAGAGAAGCGCGTGTGAGCCATGCTGCCCCATCCCAGAGGGGGAGCGTGGTGGGGAGCTTGGGTACTCGTGGTTCAGGTCTGGCGGAAAACGGATGTGGATGAGGTCAAGCTTAGAAGGTCGCTGGCTCGTTGGGGGGGTCGCAGGATCAGCCTATCCGGATGGAGCGAGAGAGAGACAGAGAGAGAGAGAGAGAGCGAGCGAAAGAGAGAAGCAGGTGGGGTCAGAAGAGGTCGATCGCGCTCACAGTGTATGCGTGGCAGAGTGAGCATACCGGAAGCGAGAGCGCCGAAAAGTAAAGACGAAGGGCGTTCGATGTGATCGCGACGAGCGTGAGGTGCTTGGATTCAGTCGTCGGGATCACGGCTATGGACTTGACCGATGCCTGTCGCACCACACACCACAGCACAAGGTGCAGGTAGGAGACAAAACGGGACCCGAAACGAGTAGGACATCAGCTCAAGCCGCAAGATAGGAGACAAAACGGGAAGGCCTCTTTGCGCACCTCCTTGCCGATCTGAGTGACCTTCAGCCGTGGGCAGAGCGTTTCCGACGCCGCGATCACATTGTCAATCCCTGCGACATGCTTGAAGCCAAGGCCGTCCGAGCCTAGGTCATAGACCTGGAGTTGTTCAGGATGAGCTGGTAAGTATTTTCGCTGTTGTCAGTTGAAGCGATTATGTTAGGGGCGAGTACGTCAACGCCCCCCTGGGTTGACAGGGTATAGAGAGTGTTGCGCGATTCGTCCACCACAATATCAATCAGCGCCGGCTTCGTAGTCCTGTAGGGGGAAGGGTCACTCCAACATCGCACAAGGTACAAAAGAATAGCAGAAAGCGAGTAGAGGCAGCGACGTAGATACCAATAGGAGGTGATCCAGCCGCCCGTGAGCTTCACTTTTCTCGCTCTCTTGCTGAACCAGCCCTCATCGGCCTGGGAGGCACGGGAAAAGACTAAGGCTCAGTGGACGATCAAAACAAACGCTCCCAAGACACCAACTAGTAGAGCGATCGTGGGCGCCAATACCTGATAGTCGAGCTCATACAGGAGGCCGTCACTGCCGCCCATGAAGATGCGTCCATTCTTTGTGCCTACGATCTTTACCATGTTCACATTGTCGGCGGGCAGGGTGATATGCGCTTCAAGTCCGCCATCACATGACAGAGGCAAGAGGTCAGCGCGCATGTAGAGACCGCAGGTGCGTGTGGCAGGCAAAGTACTCGGCTCCAGGTGGATCTCCCCTTGCGGGGTGTTGTCGTCGAACCACACGGCAAGCAGCACGATTTCTACAGGGGTGGCGAGGACCAGCACGTACTTGACGTCATCCGAGAACACTGTGCCGACGAGATAGAAGAGGAGATCAGCTCCTGAGGCTGTGGTCTATAAGCACGTGCAGAGAGGAGGCACAGTAATATGTACCGTCGCGTTTGGGCGGAATAAGGCCAACGCTGATGATGATTTGATCCTGATCAGTCCATACGGCGTACTCCCTGGAAGGGGGAGGACGTGCAGACGACTCGTGTGGTAAGGAGCATGAAGCACGTGAACTGCCAGAAGGCGGCAACGTACTTGGATTCGTAATTCCACAAGCACAGCTGGTTATCCACCGTAATCCATGCCCTATGGTTCACCCACGAGCTCAGCGAAGAGCTAAATAAAATAAATGCACGGGAGATTAACGGGTACCTATTGATCTCAGGGAAGAGGCCTAAGAAGCACTTGCACTCGATAGCTGGCCAAGTTTTTTTTTTTTAAAAAAAAATGAGAATTTGGGCTGAATATCATTGAGATTGAGAGGAGAGGCTTACATTTGTACATCTGATGGAGTGTCTCTGGGAGCGGAATCATCTTGAGCAGACGAAACTGCGGCCTCTGCTCAATGGCATACTCCATGCTGGTAGCGGCCGAAGTGCCTATCAACTGATTCAGCTCGGCAAAGTCCTGATCTTCGTGCTGTATCACCCCCTCAACAGATTTGCGAGCCTCTTGCAAACTGCTCACATGCCGTTTGATCAGTGATGCGGTCGGGTTCACTTCTTGAACTTGGACGCTCTCTGTTAGCCCCACATCTCCCCGTCGCGCAGCTCTAGACCCCCCGAGCATCCTCTCCATCCTCTGCTTGTACGAGCACGCAGGAGTTTTTGGCGCCAAGAACAGGGAAGCAAAAGGGAAAAAGAAAATACAAAAATGAAAATTTAAAAAGAAATTTTGTGCAGGTGCTTTGATTTATCTTATCCCACCATGGAGCACGACGAGCGTCTCGAGTTTGATGGCGAACATCACGGTGCAGCAGCCGAGCGGCGGCTGCGTGGGAAGCGCAAGCGACCTCAGCCCGTAACAGACGAGGATGAAAACAGCCGCAGTAATCGAACGTGCCCCGCCCCCCTGGACCTCGAGCTGCAAGTTGCAAGCTACGATGGCTACGACCCTGGCACAACAACATCGTTGCAGTTTGAAGATGATGTCATGATGCTTGTCGAGCCACAGGATCACAACAGAGACGAGCGAATCGGGGAGAAGGAAGAAAGGCCATTATTCCTCACGTTGCAAGATGACCCACAGATGGATGAAAAAAAGGAGACGACCAGCACCGCCGTTTTCGAGGAAGGTGGAGAAAAGAGCGTGGAGGAGAAGGAGAAGGAGAAGGAGGGCAACAAGTCGTGTGGCATCTGCTTCGAGGAGGTCAAGGAGCAAGGGGTGCTCGACTCGTGTCGACACGACTTCTGCTTCACGTGCATCCATCGCTGGTCCAAGGTGGCCAACTCGTGTCCCATGTGCAAGGCCGCCTTCTTCACCATCACCCGCCGCAACAGCAACAACCAGGCCGGGGAAAACCAACAGCCACACCAGGAGGAGCCGCCCAGCAAGCGGAGGCGAGGCCGCAAGGCCGCCGCGAAGACGAGCAAGACGCCCGACGTCGTGCGCGTGCGGCCCAAGAAGCAGCAGTACCGCTACTCGCGCCGCGAGATCGAGGACATCGCCCGCGCCGCCGAGGCCGCCGAGGCCAGCCACCGCCTCGGCCTCCACCGCCAACACCACGAGCGGGCAGCCTACCTCTTGAACCGCATGCTGTTCCCGCAGCAGGCCGACCTTCTGCCCGCCATGAGCTTCCTCTTCGACCGCGACGATAACGACGAGGACGGCGGCGACGATGATGACGACGAGGAGGAGGACGACGACGATGAGTCTCGCCGCTCTGGCGAGGAAGACGAGGACTACGAGCTCCTCTTTGCCCGTGGCGAGGACCAACCCGCCACGACTCTGTCCGCTACGACGCGTCGAGGGGCGGCCCGCGGGCCGAGAGGCCGGGCCATGTCGCGCATTGGGGCGAGGCCGACGGCGAGCGCCAGCGTGCGGGGGCCCGGGAGCGCATTCGCAGCGTGCGCTCGGCTGCGGAGCATGGGCGGCGGCGGCGGCGGCGGCGGTGGCGGCGGTCGCACGGTGGGACCCTTTGCACGCTCTGGCGGTCGCGCGCCGTGGATGGCGCCCAGGTCGGCCCGCCCCTCCGCCGCGGAGGCCATCCCCAACGGCGCTGGCGCGGACGACTTGCACCGCCAGCGCCACCAGCAGGCGATGGCCCAGGGGCTCGAGAGCCTGAAGAGCATGTTCGGCGACTCGATGGAGGTCGACGTCCTCGAGGCCGTGCTCGAGCAGGTGGGCGGCAGCGTGGAGCGCGCCGTCGACGCCCTCTTCGCCATGCAGGGCTCTGGTGATGTCCCCGTGGCCTCAGCGGAGCAGGACTCGAGCCCCGAAGCGGACGTTATCGACCTCACGGCAGCCACGACGACCTCGACTTCCTCCTCCGCGCCCTCCCCGTCGTCGCCTTTGTCGAGCATCGAGCCTTCGTCGTGGTCGCCGCCCGAGGCCTCCTTTCCCGCCTCGCGCGCTCCCGTACCGGTCCGGGCGGTCGTGCCCGCGGCCGCCACCATAGCGTCGCCCATCGTTTTGGTGCCCGAGGAGGACGTGGAGATCATCGCTGAGCGCAAGGTGACGCCCAGACGCCGCCATCTCATCGTCAGCCCGACCTCTCGGTCGACGGAGCCAGCTGTTTCCGTCGACAGCACCGCCGTCTACGACCGGTCCCGTGCGGAATCGTCGTCAACGTCGGCCTCCGAGTCCTCACGCTCGGTGCACGCGCGAAGGAGGCTCCCCCAGTTCCCCAGCCGTCGGTTCTGCCCACCGAGGCAGTTGGCTCCGGATGCCTCCTTGCTGCCGCCGTCACTGCCTTTGCTGGTGCCAGATGAGGCCGATTGCCGGTCCGGCGTGAGCCACGAGGAGGGCATGGAGATGGCTTGGCGCGACTTGGCCGAGGTGCAGCGCGAGGCCAAGAAGGCGAGCCGGCGCCCGCAGGCCCGAGATCGCGCTCAGAAACAGCAGCAGACTCCCCGTCAGATAGGTGATTCCGCAACGCTACCGCCCCCTTCGTCTTCTTGCCCACGTGCCTCTTTTTCGTAACTGGCCTTAGCGCGTGTACAAACATGACTTTTACTCCTTGCGCTTTTCTTTAAAGTGTCCATCTGTCCTTGTGGGCCTTGATAGCCTTGAAAGGGAGGCAAGCCGAAAAGACAGGCTTGCCTCCCTTGGTGAAAAATTATAAGAACTAATAATAAAAAAACGGTAAGCAAAGAGGCTTATCATTTGTGGCCCATAAGAAAAAAAGATGTTGTCCTCACAGCTTCCGAAAAGTAGGAATAATCAAATTATGGTTTTGCAATGGCCTGCCAGGTACCCCTCCCTTTGTTTCACATGTGGGTGCAGGCATATGAGAGAATGGGGAAGTGGGAACTTGCAACCTTTTTCCCTCAATCAGGTGCCTGGAGGAGGATGGCTGGGGTGTGAAGAGGAAAAAAGTAACAATGTCACTGCAGTGAGTGAGCTGTCCTGTGGCGCAGCAAGTTGAGGGTGTGGGGAAATTCCATCAAAGATGGCAGTATCACAGACTGGGTCAGCTTGGCTGCAAGATGGTATCTGCTCCCCAACAACACGTCCTCTCTCTTTCTCTCCTCCTCCTCCTCTTGGGGGCAAATCTCTGCTTTTCCAGTATGGCAACAACCTGCCCGCCAAGAAGAACCTTGCCCATAAAAAAAACCTTCATTTTATGTTTAACAAACCCAAAAAAGCATGACCTAAGGGGAACCATTCATATTCTGTACATTCACATATGTTACTTTTTCACCCTCTTAACAAGATTAGTGTTGACCTGATGTGCATTGGTTCAACCACCCCAACCTAAAGTTAACCTCCTATATTTCAAACAAGAGGTCGAAAATGACTGACGTTTTTTTTTAGTGTATGTAATCATTCCCAGGAATGCAGTGCTATCTGGTGAATTGGCCAGCTTTAGACCAAGGAACAATTGTAATTGTTTGTTAAGTGCACTTCAACAGAGACAAGGTGCTTGCTGGAGGGCCAAATTCAAATGCAAGAGAGCAAGACCAATGGATATAAAAGGTTTTCTTCCCTTGTTCACAACAGCACCTGATAATTGTGAATGTATTCAGTTGTTCGCTCGCACACCCAGACTTTGCCAGGCCACTACAGCTCCCTCCGTTAGGTCATCCCATACACCTCCACGCGTGCACACGAACCACCCATCAGCCACACACTACCATTCATTCACCATCTTCAAAAAGGAGTTATGGTCTCTGCCTCTCGTTTCCACTTAACCCTTCAGCGGGCAGGCTAATCGGCGGTCCCTCAAGTAAAGACGGACGAGTCGAGGACCTTGAGGGCGACGTCGCTGGCCGACGGTCCCAAGTTCTCGTCACGCAGGAAGTTGAGCGGCATGTCCAGCAGCTGGCCCTTGACCCCTTCCAGCAGCTTCACCTCCTGCGCCGAGATCGGATTGGCTTTTGCGCAACGACGAGTGTGAGACAGGAGCAGTGGCGACGAGCAGAGAGGGAGGGGGAGAGAGAGAGCGAGAGCCCACCTTCTCGCCGTTCGAGGGCGCGCGAGTAGTCCTTGAGCGTGGGATAGTCATCCGAGGGCGTGTTGGCAAACACTTGGCTGTGGATGGCCGTGTTGTCCTGCGACACCCGGCGCCACAGCCCGTGGTAGGTGCTCGCATGGATCGGGTCGAGCAGTAACGCGTCCTCCTGTCCCCCCTCCGCCTGCACGCGGTGTGTGTGTGTGTGTGTGTGTGTGTGTGTGTGTGTGTGTGTGTGTGTGTGTGTGTGTGTGTGAGCGTTGCGAGTGAAGGCGGCGGAGGCGGCGGAGGCGAGCGTGTACGCCGAGTAGGCCCAGGTGTTCGCGCCACAGGGAGATGCGGAGGGACTGGGCAAAGCAGGAGACACGCGCGTTCCGTCCGTTCATCTTGCCGTCGGCGGGGGCCTTGTCGCGCGTGATTATGGCAACCTCCGAGTCGCGCACGCCGAGCATCGATCGGTCGTTGATGTTGGCCGACCCGATCACCGTCCACACGTCGTCCACGATCATGCACTTGCAGTGCACGTAGACCTGGTTCGACACCGGACCCTGCGCGCGCGTTCGTACGCCGCGACCGTGCCGGCCATGGGTGAGCCCACGCCACAGAGATAACGGGAGAGAGGCGAGGGGGGGGGCAACACGTGCCTGGTCGAGGTGGCCCCACGAGCGGAGCTGGTGGAAGGAGATGTACTCGGGCACGTTGACGCCGGCGCGCTGGAGCTGCGCGATGAGCGACGTGTCGCCGCGGCAGATCGTCTCGTAGGTCCACTTCATCACCATCCGCACCTCCGGCGCGAAGAAGCTGCCCTCGGGGAAGTTGGGCAGGATGATGATCACCCGGAACACCTCTGCCACCACGCCCCCATCATGTCATTCGTGTGTGTGTGTGTGTGTGTGTGTGTGTGTGTGTGTGTGTGTGTGTGTGTGTGTGTGTGTGTGTACCATTTTCTTTGTGGGCGCGGATGATGCGGTTGACGAGGGACTGGGCCACGCGGTTCTGTACGGCAGAGCCGGCCGTCGAGGAGACAAAGAACTGGTTTTCTATGTACACAAAGTACTGCGCTCCCTCGATCAACTCGTAGTAGGCCTACAACACACACACACACACACACACACACACACACACACACACACACACACACACACACACACACACACACACACAGTTGAGCCCGACGCCCTCCCTTGCGCTCGCATAAGGCAGATCAGGTCAAATGGGGAGGAGAGGAGGTGACCTGGGCAATCGAGTCTTCGGTGCGGTTGCAGCCGGACCAGTCGGAGAGGGAGCGCACCACCTGACACTCGCACGTCCCGACGGGCGACTGCGGCGGCGAGACCGAGGGCAGGAGGTAGGGCACCTGCGCGCGCATCGTCTCGTTTTTCTTGTCCCTGCACAGAGACCGGGCGCTGTCATGAGCGGTGTGGGCGCGGGGAGGGGGAGGGTTGGGGGGGGAGTGTGGTCACCTGTGATGGTTCCAGCGCTGGATGAAATTGAGGGCCACGTCGCGTGCGGCCTCGCCTCCAACCCGCATGTGGATGTCGTGCCACGGCATCCGCGGTTGCTTGTTTCTGTCCACACACACACACACACACACACACACACACACACACACACACACACACACACACACACACAAGGCCAGCGTTGAAACGCCTCTCCCATTTTCGTCGACTGTTGATAGAGGGGAGGTGGTACCGGTCGAGAGTTTCGACAAAGGGGTTCTCGACGTTCTGATTGGAGAGGCCCTCGAGCTCGGGGTTGTAGTAGTCCCGCCCGGGCCACTGGGTGGCCAGGTGGCACGGGTCGGCCACCGGGTGGTCCCTGCGGTCCCAGCGCCCAAAGCACACGTCCAGCCCGCCCACGAACGCCGTGTCGTAGTCCACCACCACTGCAACCCCCCCCCCGTAAACACGTCTCAGCTCGTCCAATCATCACGCACGAGTAGAGAGAGCGCGCGCCGATTGGTCAAAGTGGAGCGGGAGACGCACCGATCTTTTGGTGGTGGGACCAGGAGAAGGGGCGGAGGCGGGGGTGGCGGATGATGTGGATGTTGGGGTGGAGGTTGGCCAGCTTCCGCTCGGTGGCCTGGCTGTTGAGCTTCAGCGCCAGGTTGACCTCGAAGTAGAGCAGCACGTAGATGTGCACTCCCTGCACGCACGCACGCCCCACACTGATCGTCAATGGAGAGAAACCACACACACACACACACACACACACACACACACACACACACACACACCGAGAGAGAGAGAGAGAGAGGACACGAACCTCTTGGGCCTTCTTGAGGATCATCTTGTCGAAGCGGTTGTGGATGCTGGGTGGATGCTTGCGGCGGAGGTAGGTCTCGATGATGAGGAACCAGTCGGCCACGAAGATGCACTTGCGCGCCGACTCGATGGCGTCGGCGATGGCCTCGTAGGTGTCCTCCCCGTCGACGAACCACTGGGCCGGGATCGACGCGTGCGGCGGGCGGAACGACGCGTACCTGTTCCGCTTCCCCTGCAACGACCAGTGCGAGATGCACGTGATCCACTGCGCGCGCGCGCGTCCACCCGCCATTCATCGCGATGAGCTTCTCTCGCACGGCTGCGTGATGCGAGACATTGATTTTCGGAGGGGGAGGGGGCTGGGGCCGCACCTTGGCCGTGGCGGGCACGCTGTCGCAAGTGAGGACGCCGGTCCAGCCGTTGCACTCGATGCGGAACGACATCTCGCCCTTGAGCTCGGTCACGGTGGCCCCGTCCAGCACCACCACCTTGTGCGGGTGGTGGCGGCCGGTGCGTATCTTGGAGAGGAGGGCCTCGTTGCTGCTCGAGCGGATGCCCGACGAGGGGGAGAGCCTGGGCAGCACCGAGGTCGATGAGGAGGAGGAGGAGGAGGAGGAGGAGGAGGAGGAGAACGCGACGGACGGCGAGGATGTGGGCGAGGAGCTGGACAGCCCGCCGCTGGCATTGAGCGAGAGCCGCAGCTCGGCCGCGTGAACGAGCTCTTGGCCGCCCACAGACTGACTCAGTGGACCCACCAGCGCCTCCGCCGATCCCTGTTCATCGCCGCACAGCCAGAACAACAACACAACAACACATTGAAAAAATAAAAATAAAAATAATAAAAATAACGATAATAACAAAAACAACAGCGCATGAGTGGGGAGTTGTTGAGAGAAAAGGAGAGTAAGAGAGCGTCACCTTTCCGTCTTCGTTGAGGGAGTAGATCATGAGCACGCCGTGGCGGATGGAGACGAGCCGCGCCTTGCCCTTGTAAGTGAGAATGCCCTCCAGCTCCTCGATCGTCTCCCGCGCCTGGCCCTCCTTCAGTCCGGCCGCCACCGCTGCCTACGACAGCCACACAAGCCATGGCACACGCGTCAAAAAAAAACGCAGAATAAACTAGGATTAAAAAATAAAATAAAACTCAAAAAACGCATAATAAACTAGGATTTTAAAAAATAAAAATAAAAATAACAAAATAACAACAAATTAATTTTTGATTAAAATAAAGGTAGGGAAAGCTTCGAGAGGCATATACCTCGGAAGAGGTCTTGGCGGTGGCGTAGGTGATGATGGGGCGATAGCCGAGGTCATCGATCTCCTGGGGGTCCTCCTCGACCATGGACCACAGGGCGCGCAGCTCGTCGAGGCTGCTGCCCGTCTGCTTGACGTACTCCTTCTCCAGGCACACGGCCGACTGCCGCACCAACGCCTTGCGCAGGTCGTCCAGCGACGCAAAGCTCTCCGTTCTTTTCGCGTGGCCAGGCACGAGGCGAGCGTGAATGGGAGAGAATGAGAGGAATGCTGAGAGGCGGGCGACCTACCGATTGTTGATGACGACGGCGAAGCGGCCCTCGGGGAGTCGCGAGAAGCGGAGGTGGCGCAGCTCGGTTCGCGGGGAGGGCTTGGCCACGAAGTCGAGCACGTACGATATCGAGAACGACCCGGGCTCTCCGCTGAACCGCATCAGGAATGTTCCTATTGGTTGTGTTGTGTTGTGTTGTGTTGTGTTGTGTTGTGTTGTGTTAAATGAAAGCAAGTCAACCACACAACACACGACCCCCTCTCCCCTGGGAGGGAAGGGCGACGGCGAGTGGGGGGGGCACCTTTGGGCTGCTTGTTGAGTAGCCGCACGGCCTCGCCGCTGGTGCGGATGGCTTGGAAGAATCTGACGCAGGGGGGGAGGCGCGCGCGGACGCGTCAGCGACTGGCCCGGCGGACCGAAAGCGCAGAAACGTGGGGAGGGGAGGGTTGGCTCGGCACCTGTGGCCCATCACGTGCACGACATCCTTGAGGAGCGTCGTGTCCCCCGCCGGGCCCAGGAGCGGGAACCACAGCAGGAACGACGAGAAGTCGTCCAACCTGGTGTCGATGCGATCGCATCGTGAGTGGCGAGTGAAGTGCAGAGGGGGGGGGGGAAGTGCGTACGGGACGACGCCTCGGAGTTCGCCGCGCGAGGCGGCGTGCACGTTGATGCCCTTGGCGCTGAGGAGGTCGTTGTCGGACTTCTTGCTTTTCTTCTTCTTCTTTTTGTCCTTCTTGTCGCGCATGGCATACGCGCCGATGCCGCTTCCGCTTCCCGACAGCAGGAGCGTGTTCAACCGCTTGTCCTCGTCCTCCTCATCTTCTGTTGTGCAGAGTGATGTGCGTGTGCGTGCGTGTGTGTGTGCATTGTGTGTGTGTGTGTGTGTGTGTGTGTGTGTGTGTGTGTGTGTGTGTGTGTGTGTGTGTGTGTGATGTGTGTCGTTGAGTGAGCGCGGGCGAGTCAATGTGGGCGATGGTTGTCCACGCCAACGTACGAGTGAGGAGTTCGTGGATGAAGAGGAGGCCGAGGGTTTCGGTGAATCGCAGGTGGTAGCGCTTGGGCGGGATGTGCTTGGGCTTGGGCATCTTGAGCCCCATGTGCTTCACGTAGAAGGCCCACGCAAAGTGCTGCCACTTGACCAGGAAGGGATTCGCCTCCGACTTGTTGAACTGCGAACGCGCACGCGCGAGAGGGGGAGGGGGGAGAGAGAGAGAGCAACGAATGGTGGCCGTGAGCCACGATACACCGGTACCGTGGAGGGGGAGGAGCGCCGTACTTGGTACTGCTGGTCGAGGGCGTCCTGCCAGATGGTGCGGGCGAAGCGGTTACGGAGGACCTTCTCGAGGATGGCCTCGGTGAGCATGTCGAGCGCCGCCCGCGCCGAGGGCCGCTTGTCGATGTCCCGCTTCCAGCACGACGCGAGCAGCTTGGACATCTGCTTGTTGACGTCGTGTTCCTGCACCGGGCTGAACTTGTGCAGCACCACCTGCTTCTTCCACAACGCCCTGCGTGCACGTACATGGACGCGCTCGCTTAGTCTAGAGAGCGAGTAGCGCGTTCGAGCGGGGAGAGGTCTGTGGCGCGAGGAGAGGTCGCGTACTTGTCGGGGTTGCCGCTGGCGTCCTTGAACTGGGGCTCGCTGAGGAAGACGTCGCGCACCGAGCGGTTGGTGTAGAGCTCGCCCAGGACGTACCCCAGGGCGAAGATGTCGGCCTCCTTGGTGTGGCTCATGTCCTGCTTCGACACCCGGTCCATGGCCTCTGGCGACATGTAGAGCGGGTCCACCTCCTCGTCTTGCACCCACCCCCATCCCACGCCCTTCACCTTGAACCCTCGCTCCGTCTACCAAGTAGTAGAAGAAGAACAAGTAGAACAAGTAGAACAAGTTTTCAGTCAGTGGCAGGGAGGAGGTGGGAGGTGCGGTTGAGGAAGGCGAATGGAACCATGACGACGTGGTCGAGGGAGAGGGCCCCGTGGACGAGGTCGCACTGATGCAGGAAGGCCACGGCCTGCGCCACCTGGTGAGCGATCTCGAGCCGGCGGTAGAGGGGCACCACCCCGCGCTTTCCGCCCGCCACGTCCTCCATGAGCGGCAGCGCCATCACCTTCTGCAGTCCGCCACCACCGCACGACCGCCAGGGTCATGGTCCATCATTGTATCATCATCATCGAACGAGCCGAGGAGAAGGCAACAGAAGCGAGCGTATCAGTACGGTGTACGGTTCCGTGAGGACGTGCCACACGTCGCTCTTGGCCACACGCAGCACGCCCACAACCTTGAGCAAGTGCGGATGCTTCCTGAGCTTGTCTTGGTGTGTCCTATTGTTGCCACAGCAAGGTTGAGAAAGGAGGAGAATAAAATGAATAAAATAATATAATTGAAAATAGAAAGGCCATGTTGCGAAGGGTTGGGTTTGCCCTACTTCCACTGGTGGAGGAGGTGCGTAGCGCGGGCCTTCTTGAGCGAGGGAAGTGGCGACGCGTGAAGCACTTTGGAGCGCCACCGTACCACCCCCACCTCTGTCCCCGTCTTGCCGCCAGACGCAGCAACCCAGCTGACGTCCGCCTCGTTCACCTCCATCGGCACACTAGCTTCCGCCCCCATGGTGGTGATAGTGATTGGATCGGTCTTCGATCAAATCAATAATAAGACAAGTCCAACCGACGGCCTTCTTTCTCTTCTGCACGCCCGGAGATTGTACGGTCGTTAGGGCGACAGGCTGCTGACGTCATCATTTTTGCTATTTCGTCTTTCTTTTTCTTTGTTAGCATTTCTTCATTTCTCTAACGCACGACCGGTTTTCTCCTCCTTTTCGCGCTCCCGCAGATCTCGCACTCGGCTCCGCAGCATCGTCCTCTGATCTAGTGACCATGGGTTCCTCCTCCTCTCCTGTTGCCGTTGCACTCTTGTTACGTGACTGGCATCGAATCGTTATGCCAAATTTCCGGTGATCCGGAAGTGCTGATTTTGTTCGTTGAATGGCAGCATCTACCAACACATCCAGCCCCACCAGTGCGCCAGAGTCGCCCGTTTCTCGCAAGCGGCCTGCCGAGGACGCGCCTCCCAAGGCCGCCCAGGGCGAGGAGCAGCCCAAGACGGAGGAGGTGGAGGACGTAGAGGCTCCCGCCACCACCGACGCGGCTGACGGCGCGGTACGAGCTTCGTTCAACCTTGACGCCCACTCGCCTGCTCGCTCTCACCTTGCCTTGCTTTGCTTTGCTTTGCTATGGTCGTGGCCTCGACAGGAGGGAGAACAGCAGCCAGCCAAGTACACGCCCCGTGCTCCTCGTGCGTGCCTGCGAGCACCGTTGGCTGACCCGCCCCCCTCCCGCCAGGCGTGCCCGTCGCACAGAAGAGCAAGACGACGGCGAGGCGGCGAAGGCGGCCGAGGGCGAGGACAAGGGCGAGGAGGCCAAGAAGGAGCAGAAGCAGGAGCCCAAGCTCGCGTTCGTGCCTGCGGCGGCGGGCGAGGTCTTCTCGAGCTTCTCGTCGTTCGCGGGCCCCATCTCCTTCTCCTCGCTCTCGTCGAGCGCCGACTCGCCCGCGGCGCCGCTCCCCTTCAGCATCGGCGCGAGCGCGAGCGGCGCGGCGCCCGGCCCGTTCAGCATCGACTTCTCCTCGCCCACGCCCTTTGGGTCGCTCTTTGGCGGCGAGGGCGGCAAGGACAGCGTCGCCACGCCCGCGCTCACCGCCACGGGCTTCACCCTCTTCTCCTCCACCTCACCCTCCACTTCCTCCGACTTTGCCTTCAACCTCAGCGCCTCCTCCTCCTCTCTCCTCTTCTCTTCGGTACTCGGCAACCATTATTTTTATTTTGTTTTATTTTGTTTTTTTTTAATATTTCTATTTTTTAAATCAAATTTCTTTTTTTTTTAGGGCGCCGAGAGTTCATCTACATCTGTGGCCGAAAAGGGTCGGTCTCTCCCCTCCACGCCCCCTCCCCCCAACCCACCCATTCTAACGCGGATCGGCGCTGGGGCGGCGGGCGCGTGACCTGCACCACAGTGGAGGTGGTGACCGGCGAGGAAAACGAGGAACGCATCCACTCGGTTCGACAGCCCCCCCCCTCTACTCTCTCCTTTCCCCCCTGTTGCTGACCGGAGGTCTTTGGGGGGGGGGGGCAGGTGCGAGCCAAGCTGCTCAAGCTGGAGCCGGAGAGCCAGGCGTGGAAGGAGAGGGGCTCCGGCCAGCTCCACCTCAACGTCGCCAAGGACCGTTCCTACGCCAGGCTCGGTACCTCCTCCCCCTCCCCCCTCTCCTCACCCGCCGGGCGCGCGACCGCGAGACTCACGAGCCGGCTTCGTGTTGGGGGGGGGAGGGCAGTCATGCGCGCCGAGGGAGCGTTGCGCCTGATCCTCAACGCGGCCCTGTTCCCCCACACCATCGCCAAGCGGGTGCAGGAGAAGGGCGTCCAGGTCGGTTTCACACTCCGCCAGTCAGCTTCTCTTGCGGTGGTGACGTCGTGCGCAATGCGCAGTCCTCACCTCTCGCCCGTGCCCTGTGGCGCCTCAGGTGTCGGCGGTGGAGGAGGGCAAGCCAGTGCTGTACCTCCTGCGCGTATCCCGCAGGGACGAGGCCGAGGAGCTGTTCGCCGCCATCAACCGCAACAAGGACCTCACCGTACGTTCCCACCTTTGCCTCCGCCCCTCCCCCCTCCCCCCTCCCCCCTCGCTCTCCCTCACTCACATCGGCGGCGTCGGGGGGGGGGGGTGCGACGCAGGCGGCCAGCGAAGCCCAGTGACCGGCCAGCAATTGCGCTCGACGGCCTCGTCGCGTGCTTTCGTGTACGAAGGGCAAGGGGTTCAAAAAGGTAAAAAGATATCGCCTTGGGCAAAAACGAGAGGGAGGAGGAGGGGGAGGGATAAGACACACGCCTCCAGGGAGAAGGGGGGGGGGAGGTCGATGAAGCGGGAAGTCTCACAGGGCGGCCGTGAACTTCTTCTTCTCGCCGATGGCCGCGGCGATGTTGTTGGTGAGCTCCTCCTTGAGCAGGAACTGCACCAAGCCCTTGGCCTACGCCACACACACCACACCACACAACACACGTTTGAGTGGGTGGGTTATGTGAGAGGGGGGGGGCGAGGCGTCGACGAACCAGGGTGATGATGTAGATCTCCCAGTCGATCTTGCGGACCTCGATCTCGAAGATGTCCTTGTCGCGCTCGGACATGGAGGCCAGCAGCTTGGTGTCGACGTTGTCGGCCAGGAACTGCCACTGGCGCGACGTGAAGGGCGACAGCTGCGTGATGACCGTGTAGAGCCGGTTCGAGCCCGCCACCAGCTTGGCGTTGCGGCCCTGCATCATGCGGACCAGGTCCCCGACCGCGGCGGGCGTCGTGTGGAAGATCAGGTGCGCGACCAGGAACAGCCAGAAGTTGTTGACCACGAACGCGAACGGGTACTGCTTGAGCTCGTTCTTGATCGGGTTCCGTCGGAACCACTGGATGCCCACCGTGATCACCGTCCACCAGTCCACCGGGTTCTTGCCTGTGTGTGTGTGTGTGTGTGTGTGTGTGTGTGTGTGTGTGTGTGTTGTGTCCACACGCACAACGCACGGTCGATGATGAGATGAAGATAAAGAAGCACGGTGATGATGATGAGGTACCGGAAGAGGCGGAGTGGAAGATGGGAATGCGGCGGCCGGGCGGGTTTCGTGCGGTGTGCCAGGCGGCGGTGAGGATGGTGTTGCACACGTAGTCCACCGGGATGAGGTCCGCCACCTGCCTGCTCTTCCCCCGCATCACGTGCAGCACGCCCATGCCCCCCGCCAAGCACACGCCTGGCTCCCTCCCACCCCCACCCAATGCGCGCGTGCCACGTCAGCAATGCACACGGGAGAGAGGGGGAGAGGGGGGAGAGAGAGAGAGAGAGGGAGGGAGAGAGGGAGCGGCGTACCGGCGGGGCCGATCAGGGAGTCGACCCAGCCCGGGAAGGGGTCGCGCACGGCCGGGCCGATGATGGCGGGCCGCACGATGCAGAGGGGCACCGAGCCCTTCTCCTTCTGGAGCATCTGCTCGCCGAGCATCTTGGAGAAGGTGTAGGTGTTGGGGTACGGGCTGATGATCTTGTGGGTCATCTTCTCGGCGTGCTCGTAGGTCATCCCCTCGATCGTGCTCACCGTCTTGTACGGGTCCATGTGTCGCCTGAGCAAGACCGACGCGTTGTCCCGGGCTCAGACATGCCCGTCTTAAGAAGGCGGAGGAGGGGGAGGGGGAGGGGGGCGCCCTACTGCATGAGAGTGCGGATGGGGTAGATGGTCTCGTCGATCTCGCGAGGGTCGGAGCCCGGTGGCCCCGACAGTGTGCAGTTCACGTAGCACGTCGACACGTGCACTGTGTCGCACACGCGGGGGGGGGTTATGTTGGGGCGTGGGCGGGTCACGAGGGGGCCGGCGGGGGTATACCGAGCGCGGAGGCGCGAGCACTGCTTGGCCAGGCGGAGCACGCGCAGACCTCCGAGGGCGTTCATTTGGATCGCCAGCTGGCCAGCGCGCGCGCCGGGGGGGGGGGCATCGTCAGGCCATACACAGAGACGAGCTCGCGAGGGAGAGGGGAGGGGAGGGGAGGGGGAGGGGAGGTGAACCTGCAGGTGTTCAGTGAAGCGGGTGGTGGCCGCCAAGTGCAGAATCACCGTCACCTGCCCTCCGTGCGCGACGGAGACGCCATTGCCTCAGTCATTACGGGTGATCACGCTGCGTCCAAGCGCCGCCGCCAGCGCGCGCCGCGCGTTACCTGGGACGTGACCATGTCGCGGTCGTCCGAGGACAGGCCCAGGCCCTCCTCCCCGATGTCGCCCTCCACGACCTGCGCCCGCCCCACAACCAACAACAAACAAATTATTTATAATGCAATAAAATAATTTAAAATCACATTTGTTGTGAAAATATGAATTGTTATTGTTTGGGATATTTTTACTCAATTTTTGTTATAGAATTAGAAATAAAAATAATAAAAAAGAGAAAAGAAAAACGAAACGGCGCGCGGGAGGGTTGAAGGCGAGTACGTGGAGGTAGCGCGCGAGGGAGGGCCGGGCGGTGAGGAGCGTCTGGAGGGGCGGGCTCGTCAACACCTCCCGGGCGAACCGGACGCGCCCGGGCACGGCCTCGCCCTTCTTCGAGGCGGTCTTGGGCCGGACCAACACCATCACCCGGCAGCCGGGCTCCTTCTGGCCGCCGCCGTCACTGCCACCGCTGCTGCTGCTGTTGTGGCCGTCCTCTGCGGCGGCTTGTGTGTGGGGCGGAGCGTCGGGCAGGTCGGGGAGGACGGAGAGGAGCTTGTGGAGGACCACCTTGCCGAGCAAGCCGGTGACGCCGGTCATGAGGATGGTCTGGCCGGCGTACCACTCGCCCACGCCCTCGTATTTGGCCGAGGCAGACGAGGCCGAAGATGACGGCGGCGAAGTGGCGCGAATAGGAAACGCCTCCATTGCGAAAAGATGATGATTGCAGTGAAAGAGGAAAGGAGAGATCGATTTAAGCAATCGACGGAAGGGAAGGCAATCAATCGAATGCAAGGGTTCGCGGCCGGAACCGAGATGAATGGAGCGTCAGAGAAAGCAAGAAGGCAACCAAACTCCGTGGGGAATAATAGAAGGAAAAATAGAAATAAAATGAAGAAATCATTGGAATTCAAATAATTAAGAGAATGGGAAACTTGCTGGAGGGAGAAGTGAACTTTCGACCGAAGAGGGAGGAAAAGTCGGCAGGATTGCCACGCCGAGGAACCATCGGGCCAAGCAAGGACAAGCTGTCTGCAGACAAGCGCGCACACGTACTCAAACTGATTAGCAGCACACAACAAAACTACATACACGAAGCACAAGACGAAACCACACACTCGAAGATGGGGAAGGACTACTACAAGATTCTGGGCGTGGACAAGGGCGCAAACGAAGATGCGCTGAAGAAGGCCTACCGCAAAATGGCCCTCAAATGGCACCCCGACCGCAACCAAGACAAGAAGGAGAAGGCAGAGGAGATGTTCAAGGAGGTCAACGAGGCTTTCGAAGTCCTCTCCGACCCCAAGAAGAGACAAATCTATGACCAGTTCGGCGAGGTACTCTCTAAACCTTGAACAGTTTCTATGACCTATCACCCCGCTTGCCTGTTTATGTGTCTTTTGTGCTAACCTGGTGTCGTCTACAGGAAGGACTGAAGGGCGGTGGTGGCCCGAGTGGGGCGGGCGGCTTCGAAGGCTTCAGCGGCTTCCCCGGTGGCGGCGGCGGAGGCGGCTTCCAGAGCTTCCAGTTCACGCCCTCCAACGCCGAGGACATCTTCCGCCAGTTCTTCGGCGACTTTGGCGGCATGGGCACGGGGGCTGGCATGGGCGGCGGCGGCGGCGGCGGTCGACGTCGACGCGCGGCAGGCGGACCCTTTGGCGGCATGGGCGGTATGGGAGGCATGGGCGGGTCGCCGTTTGGCGCCTTCGGGGGCATGGGCGGCATGCCCATGGAGGAGGAGGCCCCGCAGAAGGCTGCGCCGGTGGTCCACAAGCTGCGGGTCACGCTCGAGGAGCTCTACACGGGAGTGCAGAAGAAGATGAAGGTCACCAAGACGCTGGTCGACGCCAGCGGCAAGTCGGTCCAGGTCGAGAAGATCCTCACCATCGACGTCAAGCCCGGCTGGAAGGCCGGCACCAAGATCACCTTCCCCAAGGAGGGCGACGAGCGACCCGGCGTCGAGCCGGCCGACATCAGTACGGGCCACCCCCACGCCACGCCACGTGCCATTCTTGGCGTGCTCAGCGCTGACCTCATGTTGTTGTTGTTGTGTGCTTGTTGCAGTATTCGTGATCGAGGAGAAGCCCCACCCGGTGTTCAAGCGAGAAGGCAACGACCTGGTCTACACCCACAACACGACGCTGGCGCAGGCGCTGGTCGGATTCGACGTGAGCCTGCGAACGCTCGACGGGCGACAGCTCACGGTGCCCATGCGCGACGCGGTGGTGCAGCCGTCCGACGTGAAGGTGATGCCCGGCGAGGGCATGCCTATCTCCAAGTCGCCGGGCCAGAAGGGCAGCCTACGCATCCGCTTCAACATCGCCTTCCCGCGCCGGCTCAACGCCGACCAGAAGAGCCTCCTCCAGCGCGCCCTCGCCACCGCCTCCTAGACGCAGAAACCGGTTGCCGCGTGGCTCTCTCTTCTCCCTCTCTCACATCTCAACTCTCTCCTCCAAATGAAACACAGCCGTGTACAGTCAACCCACTATCCTCTGAAGTTTGTAACTTACGCAGTAGATCATCGCCGCAGGCTGGGGCACCAGCTATTTTGGGGTCAAAAATTGACATAAGGGCAAAAGGAAAATAAGAAGGAAATTGTAAAATAAGGCAAAAGGAAAAGAGGGAAAGACCAAGTTGTAACGGAGCCGTTAGGTCCTGCTGGTATCTACACATAAAAACACATAATGAAGAGGCGAAGGCATGAGGTGGTCGACTTGTCTTTGCTACCGCCCATAGAAACGCTGATACCAGATGAGCTCAAAAATTACACTAAGGAGGAGCTCTCTGCCTATCTCGAAAGCAAAGGTAAAATCGATAGTGATGAAATGAAAACAATCAACATAGATGACGTAGGGATGTGGCAAATAATATAATCAAGACAAAATTCTCATAAATAATCTGAACGTCAAAAATGCCCAGGGATCCAGCCAAAGGTGACCAAGCCAGAGATGAAGCGGCAGATGCGGCTTGTCCTGCAGGCCGTGAAGGAGAACAAACCCGAGCTTATCGTCAAGCTTCAGAACGACGCCCTGCGCGAGATCATCGAAACGCCACGCAAGCTCAGCCGCCCGGTCGACTTTCCTCGCGTACGCCTTGCTTGCGTTGTGTATGTGTGCGCGTGCGTGTGGTGTGTGTGGCGCGAGAGCCTGTTATGGGAGCACTCACGACACGGCCGCGATCGTGGTGCACAGCCGCATCTGCCGGCCGGCCTGCAGATTCCGATGGCGGCCGCGGCTGCGGCAGCCGCCGTGCAGCAGGAGGGGGAGGTGGCCATGTGCAGCGGGCCGGGCTGCCGCAAGAAGGCAAACCGCGAGTGTGACTTCCTTCGCTGCCGCTCGTGCTGCACCCGCAACGGCTATCTGTGCTACATCCACATGAACGACGTGCAGCGACGCGGCAACGAGTCTCACCTCTACCGCGAGCATCCGTTCGTCAAGGGCACGGCCGACGTGGGCGCCTACTTGCCGCTGGGCCAGCGCCGCGCCCACCGCGAGTCCATCGCCCAAGGCACGCTTGGCATTCCACTTTATTTATATTGATTTGTTTATTTCTATTTATTTGTGATCATTACGCGCTGACGCTGGCTGCCGCTCGGCCGCATGATCAGCAATCGTGCGCGGCGGACAGGTCTCGGCGTCGGGCCTCTCCACAGGCCAGGCCTCCACCACGGTGTCCTCTGCCGACGTCGGCGCGCAAGCCCAAGCCGCCGCCGCCGCCTCTGCTGAAAGCACGGCCCAAGTGTACGCGTGGTCGATTGCCCGATTGGACACCGCGCCTCCTCGTTGATTGGACTAACGACCGACGGTTGGGTGGTCGCGCGTGCAACACGAAAGGGCGCAGGCGCCCAGCGTGAAGGAGCGCATGGTCTGGACGGAGACGTGTCCCGGCTGCGGCGTTCCGGTGGCCGCCGCCGGCTCCCTGTTCTTGCTGCATCTGCGGGCGTGCTGCCCCGACGTGCTCGAACGCCTGCTCGCCGAACCGCACAGCGCCACGTTGCTGCAGCATCGTCCTCCTCACGTACATCTCCTAGCTATTTTATTTTATTTTACTTTATTTTATTTTACAATTAATCATATGATTTAATTTTAAAACTTGATTTAATTTCACAGCAAGCTGTTGAAAGCGAAGAGGAGGCGGATGACACGGGCCTCGCAGAAGCCCCCGAGGCGGAGGAGGAAGAGGACGCAGAGGTAACCCCTCCTCCCCCCCTTCCTTCTCCCTCTGCTCGTGCGGTGGGCTTGTGGGCTGGGGGGGGGGGCGCAGCGTGCTGACGCGGATCGTCCACGGCGGCGATGTTCGTTGCGTGCGCGTGGCAGGAGGAGTTGGAGCCAGTCGATAAGGCCAAGGTGCGGGCCGAGCTGCGATACAAGCGGCGAAAGGCCGACGTCGGCCTCCTGTTTTCGGACGACCCGCCACTCATCGAAGCCATCGGTAATCGTCTCCCTTGGTTGTTGCGTATGTCCGTGTACG
>JANDJZ010000672.1:0-19921 GCA_027943245.1 Acanthamoeba sp. SK_2022b | reverse complement strand
TTCGCGGCCGAGGTACAGCGGGGCGCCTATGCTGCCCGACAGCTCAAGTGGGCGCTCGAGCCCCTGGCCTCGACCAAAGCTCACGTCTTTGCCTGCCTTGGGGTACCGCACACGCACACACGCGCACATGCACACATGCGCACACGCGCACACGCGCACGCGCACGCGCACGCACATCTGTCGGCGACTGCGCGGGGCTCACTCCTCGTGTCCTCCAGAACCACGACTACGAGGGCCTGCCCCTGATCCAGGCCACGTTCAAGTCGCTCGGCATTCGACTCCTGTGCGACGAAAGCGAAACGGTCCAAACAGGCACGGCAGCCTCTCCCCCCCCAAACCTTCCCTCCAGAGAGTGAGGCGCTTGCGCTCCCCCCCCCTTCAGGCTCACGCTGCGCCTCTCCCCCCTCCTCCTCGGTGCTCGTCTCGCGTCCGCAGAGTGTGGCGCGGTGCAGGTCATCGGCACGCACTTCGTCTTCGCCCACAGGCGCAAGGCCGACCACCTGCGGAACATATGCGCCAAGTTCCCGGCCACCGGCCATCACGCCTCAGACGTCGGCAACGGCAACGGCGACGGCGACGGCGGGACAGATGCTGTCGCTGGCGATGAGCCCAGCGCGGAGACGACGCGCGCCGAGGGCGCGCCAGCGCGGCCGGGCGAGGAGCGTCGGACGACTCGACTGATGCTCGTCCACGATCCCAAGGGGTTCGCCAGCGTCGACCCCGACGAGCGAGTCATCGCCTTTGCTGGTACTTGAGTGTGTGTGTGTGTGTGTGTGTGTGTGTGTGTGTGTGTGTGTGTGTGTGTGTGTGTGTGTGTGACTTGTCGACAATCTGGTCACCGTGCACGTCGGCCTCACCCGAGCCACTTCCAACGGCTCTCTGATGTGTGCGGCGCGCAGGCCACAACCACGGCGGCCAGATCGGCTTGGAGACGTTCGGCATCCGGTGGACGCTCCCTCGTGCCGTGTTCCCGGTTCGTCCACCTCCTCCTGCACTTCGCCAAACTCTACTTCGCTGTTCTCATTCGCTGCTCCTCTCTCCCCCCCAACACACACACACACACACACACATGCACTACCCCTCTCCTCTGCAGAGCTTCACCGATCTGGGCTTGTGGGCCAGGGGCCGTAACTACTGGTATGTGCACAGGGGGACCGGCCAGCACGCCTTCCCCTTCCGCTGGGGCGTGCAGCGGGAGAGGAGCCTCCTCAAGCTCACCGTCTCCGCCGACTGATCCAAGCACCTCCCGGAGCTCGAAATGAGTCCCCACACCATTTAATTTAATTTAATTTATTTATTTATTTATTATTTATTTATTTATTTAATGTCACCGTGCTTTTATGTACAGCAGCAACTACGGCAACCAGAGGCATCGCCCATTCCCTCTCACCTCATCGAGTCGTCGCATTGCCCGTTGGCCAAGTTCTCCGGGCCCGACCGCCCAATCCCTGCCAGGCACACCCCACCACGCCAGCCGTCTTTGTTGTTGGCGCGGTTGTGTGTGTGTGTGTGTGTGTGTGTGTGCATGCGTGCGCGTACCGGAGGCCTTGTGCATCGCGTACGGGTGGATGCGGGAGCCGAAGGTGCACGTCAGCAGCACGGCGATGACCGCGCCCACGAGCGGCCCCACGACGTAGACCCACACCACCTCCAGCGCCCGGCCGCGGACCAGCAGCGCCGGCGCCAGCGACCGGAACGGGTTCATCGACGCTCCCCCGAGCGGCCTGCCCCCCCCCCACTGGCTGTGAGGCGATGACGACGCCCAGGAGAGGGGAGGGGGAGAGAGCTGTACCCGCCGAGGACGGTCAGTGAGATGAGGACGGCGCCGACGGCGATGGCGGCGTTGGCGCCCACCACCTTGGCGCGCTCGGCGACGTTGAGCGTGACCAGGAGGAGGATGGCGGAGAAGAGGATCTCCATGCCGAGCGCGCCGCGGACGGTGAGGCCGCTAGGCATCGACGCGCCGACGTCGCCCTCCGTGCCGGTGAAGGCCATCACCACCAGGGCGGCCAGCATCGCGCCTTGACATGTTGTCGTCGCCACGTCAGCCACGTCACAGCGCCCCCCCCCCCAAATTGAAGAGGGAGAGGGAGCGAAGGCCAATGGGGTAGCACCGATGAACTGGGCGGGGAGGTAGTAGAGGAGTCGCCACCACTCAAAGGCCAGGCGGAGGGAGAAGGCGACCGACGTCGCCGGGTTGAAGTGGGAGCCAGAGATCTGGCCCATGCAGAACACGAGCGCCACGAGCATCAGGCCCTGGGCCATGCACGCCACTTGATGATGGGCCATCGCCGCCCCCTCATCAGTTGGCTTGCTGTGCGTTGGTGTAGGGAGGGAGAGCGAGAACGTACGGGCTGGCGAGGTGTGGGGGCTGGCATTGCCCAGGCAGACAACGAGCACGAGCGTGAAGGTGCCCAGCAACTCTGCCAAGGCGCGCCTGAACTCGGCCAGGAGAGAGTCCCACCTCCTGTGCCCGTCTCCGCCAGGCAGATATTCGAAGTACTGCATCTCTTCCATTCTTACTCACTCCACTCGCTCTCTCTCTCTGTGTGTGTGTGTGTCGGTGCAGAATGTCCACAGTACGTATGGGGCTTGCTTTGCCATTTGAGGCGCAAGAGCCTCTCCTCGATCGTTCCTCTCGTTCAATGGTCAACATGTCGACCGCGCCAAGGGAAAGGCGTGCGGGAAATCCGCGAAAGTGGGCGATAGCCCCGAGCTCTTGATGCTGTTCCCCCTGAGGTCACGCCCCGTCCGGGTACAACGCGTGCACAACGATCAGGACAGGTCAGGTCAACTCAGGATCTGGTGCAAATCAACTAGCAACAGCGATTGAACATGACAGTCTTTATAGGATGTGATGGCACAGTCTCTAGGCGGCCACCTCCACCTTGGGCGCTACACTGTGTGTCTGCGGCTCGACCACTGCGTGCTCGCCCGATGCGCTGCCCTTCGGAGCCGCATGCTCGTCGGTGCTAGCGGAGGGATGCTGTTGGTCGTGGTGATTGTGGTGATGGTGGTGGAAGAGGTTGGTGAGGAAGTGGAACGGGTTGTGATGGTGCTGGTCGGCTTCGTTCGTGTCGTGTTGCTTGGCTTCCACTTGGCTCTCCTTTTCGGCGGCCTCGCCGCTACTCGCGCTGCCCTTCTTCTTCTCCTCTTTTTCGCGCCTCTTCTCGGCCGCCTCTTCCTCCTTCTCCTTCCTCTTCCTCTCCTTCTCGGCGTGCTTGTCGACCTTCTCCTTGTGGACGATCTGGTGTCCGAACTTGATGTCGAGGCGCAGACGACGACCCAGTAGCGGAATCCTCAGGTGCTTGGTCTCCTCCTTGGCCACGTCGGGCGCTGAATTACGCCGGCCGAGTAGCGGCCCGGCCGATGATGAAGAGGACGATGACGACGAGCCATGGCCGTCGTCTCCCTCAGCTTCTTCCCCTTCCTTCTCACGGACGGCCGGCACAGGCGCGCTGCCTCCCTTCTCCGGCGGCGTCCCACTCCCCGCCACCTCAGGCCCCGCGGCAGAAGGCGAGGACGGGGCATCGCCCAGTCCTGGCTTGCTCCGCCGCTGCCTCCCCTTCTTCTTCTTGCCCTTGTCCTGGTGAGAGGAGGAACTGGCCGACGAGCTTTCTTCGCCGCCGCTGGGGTGGGAGTCGCCGGATACCGTGGACTCGCCGTCCGAGGGCTGCTCGTTGGTGGTCGGCTTGTTCTTGTTCTTCTTGTTGTTGGGCGCGCTGCTGCTGTCATCGCTTGTGGGGCTACTCGACAGGACGTCGTCCGACTCGCTGAACGAGCCATCGTCCTCCTTGGCGCCGATGGGGATGACCGTGCCCATCGGATCCTGGCCCAGATCGCAGCCGGTCGCTAGTGGGCCGTCTGGCTCCGTGGCGGGGGCCTCGTCTAGCATGCACACTTCCATGTTGTTATCCTGTCTCAAAGTGAATGGATGATGTAGAGTGGTGTGGGTGGGAGTGGTGAATGAGGCAATGTGGCCACCCCGGGTGGCTTTATAGGGAGTGGCCGCCCAATGCCCGCACGTCGGACCCCGTTCTGTCGCATTTCCGGGGAATACAGGGTGGTCTCGGCTGTCTCGGGGGCTCACGGGGCCGCAACCTGTCAAGGCTCGCAGGAGCGAACGCTGGAACCCGTGCTTCTTCGCAGTGCAACACCCGCCCGTGTAGAACTACCACTTGTAATGGCCAGGTGTGTGACACTCACGCCCAGAAGACGATCTTCACGCCTGGACCAGCTACATACCAGCTGGGCGAAGGGGTAAGTAATGCTCGCAATGGCCATAACCAACAGCCACCGCTATATGCACGGGAAGAGGTGGAGGTGGAGGCAAAGATCCGATTGAAATTTGGCCGGTCCGTCACAGCACATGCGGATATCAAGTGTGTGTGTGTTAGTGGACCATCTCCCCGAACTGGCGTCCCGCATGTCGGAGCAGCGGCAAGATCGTGCACAGAGACGGCCACAGCGAAAAGTCGTTGGCCCAAGCGCCGCCGTCAAGGCCCGCCAGGCCCTCTTGGCAAGAGAGGTCCCTTGGAAGGAGAAGCGCCAACTGAACGAAGCTCTCGCCTCACAAAGGCGGCTGGAAGATAGCGAGGGATCAGCCACGGGCAGAGACCATCGATGTGGGCGGTCACTCGAAAACTCTACAGTTGGTCTATTTACATTGCGTGTGGGTCTATGTACATGCCACGTTGTGGCGTCTCTTACGGCGATTCGTTTCGATACGCGTAAGTGACGCCAGGAGAGAGCGAGGGCGCACGTGGGGAGTCGCTCAGGGAGAGAGCGAGCCTGGTGGTCACTCCCCCAATGGCTCGTGTGCGTGCGTCTCTGTCTCTCCAAAATTAATGGTCGGCCCGAGCTGTACGGGCGTGGGGCGTCTCGCCGCCAGCCGACGCAGCGGCCATCATTGCTTGCTTCTGCGATTACGATTCAACAAGACGGAGGTGAGGCGCCGAAGCTGCAGAGAGTTTTGGCAACGCGCTGGCGGTGCGGAGGGAGAAGTGCACGTACGGTGAGGAGGTGTGTCCTCCGAGGTTTGCTCATACTTCGAGGACGTGCGCTACGCTGCGAATAGGGATCTCCTTCATCTCTTGGCGCCAGCACAAGTACTCGCCCAGCACTGCACCCACGTTCAAGCACGACGTAGCGGCAAGGGAGTGGTGAGAAGGTCAGCTTTTGGTAAACTGTGCGCATAGCTAGATGCGGGGTGTGTACTGGTCATGCAGACGAGGGAGAAGAGCATGAGCAACCACCAGAGCCATGCTGTCGGAAAGCCGGCGTAGACGAGACACCCCACAAAATGGAAGAGGTGAATGGTGGCTGCGAAATCCAGGCACTTCTTGGCTCGCTCTACAACCGTTACCAAGAAGATGGCACTGCCACACAAAAACCCAGAGAATCAGCAAAAATAAGAAAAAAAAAATGTTTTAATTGAGGGGAGAAGCTGTACCAAGTAACGGACGTGAAGGCAAAGGCGAGCAGCACGACTACGCTAGGCGCATCATTGAGTCCCACTGCGCTCGCGCTGAAGATTTGGTCGAGAAAGATTGGCACGCCGAGCAGGAAGCCAAAGAAGAAAAGGAAGAAGCCCATAGAGCAGTAGAATAGGCTCTGCATTACAACTATTTGCAGCAAGATGAGCCATGGGTCGAACGTCGAGTTGTAGAAGCGCGACATCGATGTAGAGTACTGACTGACGATATATCTATCAATTTAACGGTGCGGCAGTTTTCACCGAAGATGACAGAAGCCGCAGCTGAAGGTAGCCGGGAGCAGAAGCGAAGAGGGGAAGGAAGAGAGGACAGAAGCCCGCGCGATGCGTGTTGTTGGGTAGGAGAAAATGAACGAGAGAACAAGAAAGAAGGTCCAGCTACGAATTCTTGAATCTCCCGCAGCTCCCGCCAAGCACAGCCGGCGTTGAACGAAATTTCCCGCCACTTCGTAGCCAAGCGCACTGCCTGCTCGGTGCAACTGCAAGTGCTTCATTTGTCGGTTCGCGATCACGCCCAACAAGATAGAGCACCGCGAGCAGAAGGCCGTTGTACAATATCTCCCTACATTTTTTACTTGTTCTTGCTCAGTACGTTCCTGTTCGTGCGTTTGGCTAGCCGCTTCTTTGGAGCTGCCGCTGACGAAGCCCGAGTAGTGGTCGTAGTGGACGACCTGTCATCATCGCTACTGGCGCTGTCGTCGTCGCTGGTGTCGTCCGTGTGTCGCATGGCGTCCTTGAGTCGCTGCAGTAGCGTGGCCTTGGCGCCTGTGATCCCGAGCCCTCGCTTCCGAAGGGCGGCCTTCAGCTCGTCTCGCGTCAGCTCCTCCAGCTCCCTCTCCTCCCCTTCCACTCGAGACCGTTTCCCGTTTCTCCGCTGCTTTCGCTTACTCGTCGCTTTCCCCTCCTCCTCCTCTTCTTCTTCGCTGTCCTGCTCCTCCTCTCTCTTCGCTCCCCGCCTCCGTTTCCTCTTCTTGTTCTCCTCTTCCTCTTCCTCCGGTTCTTTATCTCTTTCCTCTTCCCTGTCCGCGAGAGCCTCAGGCGCGGGTATGAACGCGGGGATGGGGATCTGCGCGTAAAGAGAGCTCGTGTGGTCAGCACCGTACAACTGTCGCTACACACGACAAGAACATAGACGTTTCTACATGGCATTAACCCAGGCCTCCTACCTTGCTGTTATTGGCGCTACGTCGTTGGTAGAAGAGCATGTAGGCCTGAGCCGCTGCCGCCTCCTGTGGAGACGAGACAGACACCTGTAGCGCCACGGGAGAGAGCGCGTCAGGCCAAGGGCCAAGGTTTCCTCGACGTCGAGAGAAGCTTCGCGTAGAACAACAACAACAACAAGAAGAAGAAGAAAAAAGTAGAAGACGATGAAGAAGAGGTGTGCGTACTCGGCTGTCGTTGAAGTGCAGCCAGGTGCCCTGCTCCGTGTGGTAACAAAACGCGGTGTAGTGCCCCGCCGACGGCCTGTGTGTGTAGCGGGAGGAGAAAGAGGGGGGGAGAGAGAGCAAGGCAGCGCTGTGAGCCCAAGCCCGGCACGGAAGAGGAGGGAGAAGGGCCTGGCGACTCACCCAGAGCCGTGGTGGATGACTACGCTGCTGAGGTCGAATATGGCGTCTCCGCGCTCCTCGCCAGAGAAGGCGGACAAGTCGAGGCCACTGAGAGAGAGAGAGAGAGAGAGGAGAGACGAGTCAGCCGTGGTGGAGGTGAAACCACGCAAGGGTCTCCATCGGGTGGGTGGGTGGGGAGGGTCGAGCGAGGACGTACGTGAGCGGGAACTGGACCTTGGTGTCCACCTTGGCTCGGGAGGTGGCGGTCCAGCAAAATCGCTTCAACACCACGCACAGGACCTACACCGATGCGAGAGGGAAAGAGAAGATGAGCATGTGCATATACAACGTTGGCGGCTAACTCATAGTGAACCGCAGGGAAGGCGTGCGTACGTCCGGGAGGCTTTTGATGGTGAGTCGCTTCGAGGCGTCCTGATTCGATTTACACCGTTCACAGTAGTAGCCCGTCAGCTTCTCGGGCCACGTAAAGCTGTCGAAGCAATCTACACACACACACACACACACACACACACACACACACACACACACACACACCACACGAACGGGGGAAGCGATGGGTAAGCGACTGCAGGGAGACCACGCGACTCGTGCCCTCCTCTTGCGATTCGCAATCCCGGCACGGTACCGTAGAGGCTGCACGAGGGCACGCTCGTCTTCGTCTTGCCGCGCGTGGCGCGCGAGCCTGCCGCGTGCTGGACGGGTATGTCCAGCAATATGTCTAGAGAGAGAGAGAGAGAGAGAGACGCGTTTAGCTGTGCGCTGAGATGGAGGGGAGGCGTGTGGCGGTCTCGGAGACGGGAGGGGAGGGGGGTGTACCGAGAAAGGGCTCTCGTCGGTTGGACACGTTGCCGCACGAGGAGCAGGTCACCTGGCTCAGCAGCTCCCCGTGAAACGTCTTGCTGATGATGCTCTCCGCCTGCCGCCTCTGCCCGCTCGGCGACGCCACCACGCCGCCTGGTGCGTTGACACGGAGAACCGCCCCCCCCCAGTGGCGTGAGCGCTCTCGCTTTCTCGCACGTCTTCAGCGCAGCGCAAGGGCAAGCGAGGCGCAACAAACACACCGTTGAGGGAGGTGAGCTCTTCGTGCAGCTTGTCCAGCAGATACACCAAAAACTCCTGGGCGTCCTGTGGTAGCGTTCGTGTTGGGGAGGGGAGGGGGAGTGAGCTACAAGCTTACACACACACACACACACAGAGAGAGAGAGAGAGAGAGGTCGCGGGATGGCCAGCAGGCGTGCACACGTGTTTGGGGGGGGGGGCAACGCCGCGGCGTACCTGCTGCTGGTAGTTCCTGAACCGGGGGACGAACTTCCAAAGCGCGTCCAACAGTGCGAACGGAGTCACCACCGCCCAGCGGCCGGACCACACCACCCGGAAGATGTTGTGGATCTCTGCCGATATCGAACTGAGAGAGAACAGACGTGTGTGTGGTGTGTGTGTGTGGTGTGTGTGTGATGTGGAGGTGAGCTCCCTCAACCCAACGTACAACAATGCCGCGCTCGTGCGGGTAAACGTACATCTCGCCCAGAACCGGCGGCTGCTGTGTGGTGATCTGCTTGAGGCAGTCGATCGTCTTGCGCCTCCACAGCTTGCCCTTCTTGTCCTTGGGCAGGAAGTCCGCGACGAAGTAGTTGCGGAACTGCAACGTGTTGCTGGATTGGAGGAGGAGGAGCGGGAAAGGGACAATGCATGCGTTAACCCCAACGACAGGCTCGGCCGACAGTTCAACCGTGCCAAGGGAGAGGGGAGGGGAGGGGAGAGGGAAGAAGGGGGAGGGCGCGAGCCTACCTCAACGCCTGGAGGACGGCGTTCATGAAGCAGGTGTTGCCCAGGTTCCTGAGACCCGTCTGGCCGGGCACGAGGTTGCGTCGGGCCACCGGAGACAAGAAGATCGCCTGCGGTCTGCACGCCCAAACCCAACCGGCTCAGCTTGCGTGATGTGTTGTGTGTGTGTGTGTGTGTGTGTGTGTGTGTGTGTGTGTGTGTGTGTGTGTGTGTGTGTGATGTGCTGCAGAGGGTGGAGGGGTTGCCGACCTGAGCGCTGGGCCGTCCATGTCCAGGTCGGCCAGCAGACCCCTGCGCCGCTTGGTCCTACGCTTCGGCGGGGGCGGGGTGGCCAAGACAGGCGTGGCGGGTGGCTCGTCCTCTCCGCTCTCGCCTTCCCGACGCGCTTGCTCGCCCGCGTCCTCCTCCTCCTCTTCCTTTTCTGTCTCGATCGGCTTCTCCTTGTCGCCTTCGCCGCCGTGCGGCGGCTCCCGCTCCTCCTCCCCATCGCCTTGTTCGTGTTCATCAAGTTCGTGTTCGTGTTGGCCATCCCCGCGCTTTCTCTTGTTGGTGGTCTCCGCAGCGGCGTCGCCCCCACTCGCCTCGCCGCCGCTACCCTCGCTCTCCTCCTCGGACGGTCCTGTGCTGTCCCCGTCCTCCCCTAGGTCGGCCTCGTTCGTCTGCTCCGCGTCCGCGCTTGAGCCGTCGGGCGTCGAACTGATGGCCGCGGGCGGCTGGAAGAGGCTGAAGCCGGGAGCGGGCGGGAGCTGCTCGTCGCTGCGGCCCTCGACCTTCTGGGCGTCGACGAACCAGCGCCACTGGCCGAACGCGCGCACGATTGTGTGGAGCTGCCACTGCTTCACGGCCGTCGATACGCGATCATCGGAGGTGTAGCTGTGATCAGAGAGGTAGCGTGAGTGATCGCTGAGACGTACGAGTGGCGAGAGAGAGAGAGAGAGAGGTACTCGCGCGGGCGCAGCTTGACCCTGGACGAGCTCTTTAGAAGACGGCCGCTGCGTGTGCGCGATTCACTGATGGTGTGTGTTTGAAGCTGTTCTACAAGCAGGCGCAGCGAGGCGATGTCTCCCCGCTTGTTGTCGTTGTCGAGGTAGGCATCACATTTGTAGCTGCAGAAGATGGGAAGGCCACCGATAAGGCCTTGCAAGAAATTCGGTTACACGAGAAGCGAATCACGAACCAATGGCAGTACTTCGTGTTGATTTCAAAAACGATGGGATGATGAGTGGCTTCATAATGGCGAAGCCCGTGGCTTTCCTGAAATCTGTGCAATGGTTGGTATTTAAATGATGCGCAGTGATGCAGGGGCAGAAGTTAATGCGCGTTCTGCATACCTGCTGCAGCCAACGTAGCCGCAGCTGAGGCAGGCCCAACAACTCTCGGTGTGATTACATTCTAGGGATTTGAACGCATTGATTAGCTTTATTGAGCCCCTAGGGGCGGCGCCGGCACCATTAGGCGATAAATTACAGGTAGAGGAAAATGATGATTGAAGAAAACGATGGGAAGTGTTGCTCGAACCTCTACAAGACCAAAGGGATGGATCAAGTAGTGTGTTCTTCACCACATCGATGTGCACACCGGCTACGTGTGGGCAGGTCTTCATTACCGCCGAATCCTTGCCGCTATGCACCTCTTGTTCATCCTCCTGATCGTCATCTGCCTCGCCCTCGGCCTCACCTGGGTCCGGCACCCTCTCGGGCGACGCCCCGCTCGGGTGTTGCATCATCATCAGACTCGAAATGAGCTGCCCCAGCTTACCCGGCTACGTGGCTTCGTAAAATCAATAGAAATAATTAGCGCCGTATTTTTTTTTCGGCTGTTTTTTTCTATTGCCCAAAACGAGGGAGACCACAGACTAGGTTGACATGCAATCGCTCGATTCCCCTTATATGCTCCTAGCGACCCTTTTTAAGGTCTTGCAGTCGTTGAAAACGGACAATGTATACCTGTGCTGGCGCCAACACTTTCACCGGTGCAAATCGAAAGATCTGGAGGTAAGAGCCTGAGCCGTTAATCTTTCCACCTCGGCCGAGCCCGGCCCGGGAGAAGCACCCCCCCCCCCCGGCTCTCGCCGCAGCGCATAGATGGACGAACCGAAAGAGGTTAGAAAGAGGAACGGGGGACAGTCATGGCGCCCGAACGTTCTGGGGAGCAAAGATAGAGACAAAGACAAGGAGAAGAAGGACCGAGAACCTCAGGTGCAGCGAAAGATTAATCCACTTTACGCCGTTCGCGAGCTGCCACTGCGACAAACCGCTGGCGGCAGCGGCACTGGTGGTGCCAGCGAAGCGACGCGGGAGACCAGGACGACCAACCAAGCCTACGGCCTGAACACGCTGCGCGTGAGGCGACCCGAAACTGTGTCAACGGTGGACGTGACGATTAGCGACCCACCACCACCATCTCTGACAACCCCAAAGCGAGCGCGCGTGGTTTGCGTAGGCGCCACCAGGGACGTTGTCTTCAGACCCCTCGAGCTCCCCTCGGCGACTGGGGGGAGCCCGAGCGCGACGTCGCAGGCCAAAACCAGAGAGAACGAGACCAAGGGTGGCAGTGTGGTGCTACCCAAGCCCTCGTCGGCTGCGCGAAGGCTCATTCGCTACAGCTCGGAGAAGAGGGTGGTCAACTACGAGGTCACGCACACGGGGAACAGTGAACGGGAGGAGAGGGCCCGGCTCATCCAAAAGATGCGCACCGAGATGCGTCAGCAGGAAACGAGCAAGCGGGAGAGCGAAGTGAGCGCCGCCACCGCTGAAGAGCTGGTGCGGTCTATCTTTGGCGAAGAGGACAAGAACGGCGATCGCCTGTGGGCGCGCATGGGCATTCGACGACACGTCCCCTGGGACACCGATATCGGCGCCTCCTCGACGTCTTCATCACTGCTCGAAGCCACGTCAGGCGCGGACGACATGGTGGACGACATACTCGAGGACCTGCTGGGCACGCGGCGACATCGGGCCCGTGCACTCGCAAACTCTGATATTCTGGGGCCAATGGTGGCGATGATGGAACAGGCGCAACCGCCACCACCCCCCACATCATCGCAGCTCAGGTGGCTCGATCTGGCGCGCGCGGGCAAGGAGGCGCGTAAACGTAAGTCCACCGTTGACTACATGGTCGACGACATGATCTTTGGCGCCATCGAATTGCTCGAGTCGCCACCGCCATCGCCACCGCCGTCGGTGTTGGTCATCGAGCATGCCCCGTCCTCGCCCCCGCCCTCGCCCTCAGTATCGTCGGCTTCGTCGTCGCCACCGCCTTTGCTGTCGGCGAGTACCGGCGTGAGGCCCAAGTCAATGTCGTGTTGGGAGCAGGCTCAACCCACTCTCCTGCAGGCAGCTCCCTCCATGTCCCGAGCCGTGTCCGCCCGACCAGTTTTGAATACGCCCAGCAGGTCCCCAGCAGCCGACGTCGATGAAGGGACGCCAGGCGACCTTGCCGCCGCGCCTGTCACTGCTCGCGCAACGACGCCTAGCCCCGTGCCACCGATTTGGCTGTCGCCATTGTCTTCTCCGCGGCCGACTACGGACAGATCGCCCAACTCTCCATCGTCTGCACAGCCCTCGCCTCTGTCACCGTCGTCATCAACATCGCCTTCGTCGTCGGCCTCGTCGCCGTTGGAGGAGACGAGCTCGAAAGAGTTCCTGAGCGGGTTCAAGCCGGAGCTGCGATCGCTGCCACATCATATCCTGGTGGCCATCAAGTCTCAGGAGGAATCGCGAGCCCTCAAGGCCACCAGCGGCCGCGGCGCTCTGCAGCTAAGCGAGATCAAGCTCGACGACGAGGCCGGGGGCGGGGTCAGAAGGCGCAGGGGCACCACCACCGTCGTCAGACAACGCAAACAAACAGGTGGGCTGAGCTACTCGTAGAACATTGCCAAGGTTGCAGGCGCTAATGGGCCTTGGGTGTGTACGTCGTGTCATTGCAGAGACCAAGTCTGGGGCGTCTCGGGGACAAGTGAGACGAACTAAGAGCGAGCGCTTCCTCTCCTCGTGGGACTACTCCGTGCAACAGGTCTACAAGACCAACTCAGGTCCCTCACCCCCTCTACTTTGCCATCTCTGTTGTCCCTTCACGTTGCTGACGTCAGCAACCTTTTTTGGACCTGCCTGCATAGGATTGGTGTCGACGCTCGTGTCGGGGCCAGTGTTGGTGGAGGCCGTGCGAGAGGAGGTCCCCAAGGAGATAGTGAAGGATACCAGGTTCGAGGTCATGGGCCGACATCGCAGCGGGTCGATCCTCTGGCGCGAGGTGGTCGCCGCACGACGAGCCTCCCGCGCGCCTTCATTTCGCTCGGCGTCGTTCGCCTTTGGCTCGCTCAATGACACGCTGTCGTCGTCCCTGTCCATGGCCTCGTCGAGCGAATCGAGCAACCTCTTTCTCTCGTCGTGCTCGACGTTCAACAGCATCACGTCGGTCTCGCGCACGTCGTCCTTCTCCACGACAGACCTCTCCGAGACAGCGACCGACCTCCTGTCCGACGCCATCGAGGACAGCGTCGACAACTCCGAGGCGTCGGACACCGAGCCGGACGACGACGAGTCAGACGGCGAGCAGACGCCGCGCAGGAGCTCGGTCGAGGGCCAGCCACGCGATGCGGCTGTCATCACGATGGCAGGAGGCGACATGAAAGGAGAAGGGGAGGACAAGAGCAACATCGCCACGAAGACTATGAACGACGAAGAAGAGGTGCACCTGTCGCCCGAGGAGCAGGCGGTGCTGGCCGACTGCCGACGACAGCTGGAAGAGCTTCAGCACAAGCGGATGATGGTGCGACCACGATCGCATCGGCGTATGTGCGGGTGAGATCTCAGTGTTGGGGTCTATGCGTGTATGTGTGTATGTATCGATGTAGGAGGTCAAGTACGTAGACGGCTACCCAGTCTCGGGCACGGTGGACGGGCTCCTTGCGGCTCTCTTCCACGAGGAGGACACGATTGGTGCGTGCTGATGGCGTTTCCTGAAGAGGAGGGTCCACTTGGCCGCTGACCGAGCTCCTCCCCAATGCAGACTCGACGTACGTGGACATCTTCCTGGCTACGCATCGCTACTTCATCAGCTCGAGGGATCTGTTCTTGCGATTACGGGACATCTACGTGAGCGTGCCGCTGACAACGCGAGCCAGCAAGGCCCACAAGAGCCTGCGATCGCAACTGCTTTACCTTAGGTTAAGGTGAGCCTCACGCGCCATCACTGCCGCGCATCACGCCACGCGATGTTCCCGCTCAACCCTATGATGGTGCTACGTGCAGGGTGGTGAACATCTTGAAGAGATGGCTGGAGACGTTCTACTCTGACTTCGCGGCCGACCAGGCGCTGTTCAAAGACCTCGAGGCCTTCGAGAAGGTCATGCCACGCTTCGGCGGCAAGTCCCTCCACTGGCAGGCCGTCCTTCGCATCTCTCGAGTACTGCTTCCGCTACACGCGTGTGGTTTCTTGTCGACTAACATATTTTGTCGACCGTAGGCCAAGGCGCAGCTAAAGCAGGACAAGCCAGGGAAGCGGCCGACTGTGGTGATGAAGGACGCGCCCAAGCCGCTCGTCCCGCGCCAGCTTCAATATCCCTCGCTTCTCGACTTTCACCCGTTGGAAGTCGCGCGCCAGCTGGCGTTGATTGACTGGGAGCTGTTCGCGGCCATTCCACATCACGAGTTCGTGGCCAAGGCGTGGGACAGCCCCTTGTCGTCTCCTGTCATCGAGAAGTGGTGCACTCACTACGAGAAGGTTCCTGTCATCATTGCCCTCTCCAACTTCACTGGTGCGCAAGGTAGCGTGGCTCATCGATCTCTGGCGTGGGACATTTTAAATGGTAGGGCATCAACTGGGCCGCGACGGAGATCGTCATGACTCCCAACCCAAAGCAGCGCGCCATCGTCATCCAGCGATTCATAGAGATTGCCGAGGTACATCTATACTTATATCTTTAATGTCTACTACATTTTTAATGTAGCCAATACCATTCCCTCCCTCTACATACTTGCTGTGATGAGTCGTGATGAGTCTCACTCTTGTCCATCCCAGTGTTGTCTGTCCCTGAACAACTTCAACGGGACGGTCCAGATCATCACCGCTCTCAGGTATCCCGCGAGTCCTTGGCGCGCGCTCTCAACTTCGTGTGTTGGGTGGCTGAACGTATGTGTGTAGGACCGGGTTTGTGGCGAGGCTCAAGGTGGCGTGGAAGAGCGTGCCGCCCAAGTACACGGCCAAGCTGCGAGCCCTCGAGGAGCTGGTGATGCAGGCCGACGGCTACGCGAGGCTCAAAGCCTACATGTCTGAGCTGTCGCCCCCGCTCGTGCCCTACCGCGAGCTGCTCCTCTATGACCTCGGCGTCGTCGAGGACCGACAGCCCAACTTCCTCGCCCACCCCAAGCGAAAGCGCAGGGGCAGCGTCGGCGTCGGCGGCGTCAATGGAAACGGGAATGGCGGCGGAGCGGGCAGTGTAGTCGGTGCCGGCGGCGGAGGCGGTGAGAGGAAGGACCTCAAGTGGAGGGAAAGCGGCGACGCTGGGCAGGGGCAAAAGAAGTCGAAGAAGGACAAGGACAAGGGCGAGGCGAGTGGGGGAGATAGTGCGCTGAGCGGAAGCACCGGCGGCGTCACGCCGAGCGATCAGTCACTCTCGTCGTCGGGCACCAATCGCGCGAGCAGCAGCGGTAGCACGGCCACGGTCCAGCTGGTGTGGGTCAACTTCGAGAAGATGCGGCAAGTGGGGCAGGTGCTGCTGGACATCGCGACGCTGCAGTCGGCGCCGCTCAGGTTCGAAGAGGTGGGGGTCATCCGGCAGTACCTGGCCAACCCGCCCGTGGTGCTGAGCGACAGGGACCTCGGGCTGCGCTCGCGCAGCTGCGAACCGGCGCAGGAGAGTCCCATCTCCGTAGTTCGGCGAAGGAGCAGCAAGGAAAAGTACGCACACACGCACACGCGCGCGCCCGCACACGTGGCTGACACGGGCGTGGAATAGGGACAAGATCGATTTTGGGCGCAGGGACGAGTGGAAGCGGGTCGGCTCCATACGAGGCGTGGGCCTCTCCCTTTCCGCCGCAGTCAAAAAGACCTTCACCGACAAGAAAAAGACAGGCTGAGGCACATACGAGGGAAGAGAAGAGAGAAGGCTGGCCACAGTTTTGTTGTAGATACACAAATAATCCAAACATGCAACGCTGGTTGTTTCTTTTTTGTTTGCTATGCCTAAATTAGGCTTGGCGTAGCGTAGCGCCCTCGGCGGGCATCCAGTTTGGAGCTCTGCTTATTCCAACAATAGATAAACGAGAAGGACAACATAGACACACACATGAACAGCCCAGTTAACTATAGCCCCGTGTTGAGGAGGCTGAGAGCTAATTCGAGCTACAAGGGGCCAACAGCAACCTCCCTGGCCAAGGAGGACATTTTGACCTCACCGCTCTCAACCTCCTCGCGAGGAGCGGGAGATGATGACTCCCGGTGGCGGCCACGCAGCTTTGATTCCTTCTTCCAGGGTTCTGCTGCAGCCGAGACCTGTGATCTCCTTGAAGACGTCAATCGCCACCGACCTCCCTTACAACCTCCCTTCCCGACCGTGGAAGCGGCTCGTTCAATACTATCTGCATCGGCCCCCAATCGACTTCGAACACCAGCTCCGCTGTGCAATCAAGAAGACGAGGATGACGCTGACTCGGCTTCATCATCGCCACCTTCGACGTCGAATTCATCTTTGAAGCAACTCGCACCCAGACAGCTCTTTGATCAGCAGCAGCAGGAGCAGCCGCAACAGCAGGGAGGTCAAGCCACCAGCCCCAGCAACAGCGACAGCGACTCGAATGAGGCCAACCTCTTCAACAGCTACAACGCCTACACGAGCGCATATACATCTCCCCTCTCCTTCTCAACATCTGCGGTGCCCGTACGCTCTGCGGGCTCCCCCAGGCCTACGGGGGGAGCTGCGACGAGCGCTGCAGCCGCTTACACGAACAAGTCTTCTCCGCCCAAGTCGATGGGCAACACACTTAACGTCATACCCCTGGCCAAGTCCTTCTCCGAGGGCGAGATCGACAGCAAGCTGGCACAGGAGCGCAGCAGTTCGCAGAGCCCGCTGAGACTGCTGGCGGCCCGCAACAACCTCGAGACGCCCGCCACCCAGCGGTCGTCCTCGTTCTCCTTCTCGAGCGTGCAGGACATGCCCGACGTGGACATGGCGGACTACGACTCTGAGATGGGCAGCAGCGACTACGAATCGGACGAAGAGGAGGTGGCACGAGGGGACCTCCTTGGGAGGAGGGCTTGCATGAGCGCCGCCAGCGGGGCTGCCTTCATGAGGAAGAGGGTCGTATGGCAGCGCAGTAGGAGCCTGTCATCGAACCGGACATACTTGTCGTCCGGTTCGTCTGCCCTGAGCGCCAGGACAGAGTCAGCGTCATGGCGATGGATAGGACTATTGCTCTACACGCTGCTCGCAGTTGAGATGGGGCTTTTGTTCTATGCGGGCTATCAGTACCGCAGCTCCTACAGCGTCATCTCTCTCAACGAATTCGGAGGGTTCTTGAAAGGTGGCGCCCCCATACCCCACCCTGTTCTCTACGCTCTCTGTTCCCTTGCGACCATCTGCCCGAGCTTACCTCTGCATGACACACAGAATACCCAGAAGCCCAAACGGCGGAGTGGTCCAGAAAAGCTTTCTCCACGTGCCAGTACGTACACATAGTGGAGCGCCACCCTCGTTCACCCGCACTCACCACGGTTCCTCCTTCACCACAGCACATACAGCGTGTGGTTGGAGAAGCAGATACGAGAGCAACAGCAGATTCTAGCACGTGGCACGGTCCACCCTCCGCGGCGCCCGAGCTGGGTCCAGACTCCCCGCAACTACGTGCCCCGCCACAACCGGTGGATGACCACGCACCACCACCCCAACTACGCCGTCCATTAGCGCGAGACACCAGGCCAGTTGGGCTTTTGAAGAAGATCATGTGTGTGTTGTGCGGTGGTGTGTAACAGTAACTGTGTAATAACAGACTATTGTGTAGGACCCGAAGCAATATTCATAATGTACTTTAACCACCATCTCCGTCCAGTGCGCAACCAAGTGACGACGTCGATGAAGATGGTGCGATGTATGCATTGAAATAGATCACGATGCTGACGACAGCAAAAAGTGACGCCTGTGTGCGAAAACATCTGAAGAAGATGGATGTAGTGGAGGAGGGAGGTTTGGTGATGTGTGAGGAGGTGGGAGTAGATCAGCGAAGCGGATGGCGGCGACGATTCGGTCGGAGACTCGAGCTTCCATGTTGGCGTCGCGGTCCAGTGAAGTGGTGTGACGCCTCCTCCTCCCCTTCCTCTCTCGCTCTCTGCCTTGTCCCACACGCCGTCTCTGGCTGAAGGCAACGCTGATGCTTCGGGGGAGATTCGGTTGACGTGCGGCGGAACGGCGTGTCGTGTGCGTGCGTGCGCGTACGCGCGCGCGTGGTGCTACGTAGGGTGGCCGGCGCGCGCGCGACTATTTCTCGGCCTCGGCCTCGGCGGTCTGGGGCACGGCCGGCAAGAAGGCAAAGTCGGGGTTGGGCAGGAACTCGTTCTTGGCAAACGTGAACGAGATGCAGTGCTCCCGGAGCCACTTGGTGACGCCCCGGCGCTGGTCCTCCGGCTGCCTGGCGATGTGGTCCCAGTAGCGATCGTTCGTGACGATGTACGCCCCATGCCTTGACACGTGTCGTGTCGTGTCGTGTCGTGTCGTGTCGTGTCGTGTCGTGTCGTGTCGTGTCGTGTCGTGGTTAGCGAGCGTTGGGCAGAGAGATGGGGGACAGCGCGGGCGCACCTCTTGCTGTACTCGATGCAGTAGGAGTCGTCGTAGTCCTGCGGCGGGCAGAGGACCACGGAGCCGGCGTCGACGAGGCGCGCCAGCAGGTCGGGGTCGTCGGCCATGGGCATGTACTCGCCCACGGTCTGCACCTGGCCCGGCGGCGGTGCCTTGCGCGAGAGGTAGTGCTCGGGGATGAAGGCGATGACCTGGTGGCCCTTCTTCTCCCAGTACTGAATGGCCAGCTGGACGCCCCGCACGCTCACCCGCTTGTTGTTGGCATGGCGCTGCGTGTGTCGCACAGAAAGCAAAGAAGAATGCGATGTCAGTTGTAAGGAATGTGGACAGGCATGCCAGGAATGCAGAGTTACCATGGCCACGTTGGGGGCGTCGATCACGATGACGGGCTTCTCGACGCGCACGCGCGGCCCGCGTTCCTTGAAGGTGCGCTGGCCCAGGGACAGGGTGCGCCTGGGCTGGTGGTGGCCGTGGCCCCTCTTGCCGGCGGGCTGCTGCGGCAGGTTGGGCACGCACAGCACGCCCTTCTTGGCCGTGTCGAGCCCTTGCGGCACGGGCGACGGCCCCGCCTTGCTCGCGTCGACAGGCTGCTGCTGCTGTTGCTGCGGTGATGGCTGGGCGCTGCGGTTGACCGGAGCCACAACCGACGACGACGAACCAAACAGGCCCGAGAACGTGGGCACGGCGGGTTGCTGCTCGACCTTGTCTTGGCCGTCGTCGTTGTCGTCGTCGTACTCGTCAAAGTAGTCTTCGTCGTCGTCTTCGTCGCCGCCGTTGACGGCCGCGGTCGACCCCGGCGCCGGCTGGCCCGGCGGGCCAGGACGAGACGACGCGGCCGAGGACGTGAACTGGAAGTCGTACTCGTCCGGCTGATCGAACGTCGGCGCGGGCTTGCTGGCGGCGCCCTCGCCCACCTCGGCAAACTCGTAGTTGCGGGCCCGCTGCTGGCGACGCGGAGGCGCGGCGGCGCCGGCGACAGCGGCGTTGGGAGCCGCCGTCTGACGGGGCTGGTGGTGGCCGCCGCCGCCGCCGCTGTCCTTGCGCCGCGGAGACGGGACCGAGCCGTTGGCCGTGGCGGCGCCGACGGCGGGGACCGTGCCGGGCGTGGCTGCCGCGGCGAGGTGGAGCTTCCCGAGGTGCGCCGAGAAGATGTCCTTGAAGTTGGGCTTGGGCACGGCCTGGTCCACATTCACTGCGTACGGCCAAGCGCGTCAGATCTCTCATGACACACACACACACACACACACACACACACACACACACACACACACACACACACACAGC
>JANDJZ010000671.1:0-24247 GCA_027943245.1 Acanthamoeba sp. SK_2022b | reverse complement strand
ATCAATCAGTTCTGCACCCAGGTGCTGCGGTACGCGACCCCTGCGCGTGGGTGTATCGGCGGTCACCACCCTGCTGCTATTTTATTTATTTTTAATTTGTTTATTTAAAGCTTTAAATAAACAAATTAAAAGCAATTTCGTAATTAATTTTTTAATTTACAAATCAATAAATTATTAATTACAAATCAATAAATTATTAATAATTTTTTCAACTTCACGCAGCTACGGAAAGGACTGGCACGTCATCGAGCGCGGCGCAGCCGTTGATGCGTCGTGCGTGCTCGCTCTGGTGTTTGCCGCTGACTATGAAGTGGCCAAGTTCGTTGCCCCTGCCCCCCCCCCCAAACCCACGCCAAGCCCGCGAGTGTTGTGGGCACTGGCCAGGCTGACCCCTCGCTCGCGGCGATGACGCCAGGGAGCGCATGGACAAGGCCAAGGCGCACCTCAAGCGCGCGCGCGAGGTGGCCGACTCGAGCGAGGTCACCGAACGCGAGAAGCTCTACGTCGACGCCTTTAACTCGTGGATGGCCGGCGACCTCCACCGCGCCTACGCTGACTTCAAACGAGTATGTGCGCGCGTGTGTGCGCGTGTGTGTGTTGTGTGTCGTGTGTCGTGTGTCGTGTGTTTATTGCGATGGCAACAACAACAACAACAACAACAACAACAACAACAACAACAACAACAACAACAACAACAACAACAACAACAGATCACAGAGCTGTATCCGATGGACCTGTTCGCGCTCAAGCGCGGCCAGCTGGTGGCGTTCTGCATGGGCGACCGGGCGGGCATGCTCGAGATCGCGCTCGCCATGCGCGACACCTCGCGCGACCGCGAATACTACAACGGCATGCTCTGCTTCGCGCTCGAACAGAACGGCCGCTACGAGGAGGCCCTCGCCGCCGGCAAGCGTGTACGCCGTCCACTCCTCCCCCCCTCTTTCGCTTTCGCCGGCGCTTCGCTTCGCTCTTCGTTCTCGGGAGAGGGGGGGGGGGTATTCCTCAACCGATTCGCTTGTGTGTGCGCGCGCGCGTGTGCGGCGGGCGTGTCAGGCTGTGGAGATTTTGGAGAACGACCCGTGGGCGCATCACTCGGTCGCGCACGTCCTCCTTTCCCTTGGCCGGCCAGAGGAAGGCGTCGAATGGTTTCTATCACTGCCCCCCCCCTCTTCTCTCTTTCTTTCTCTTTCTCTTTCTCTTTCTCTCTTTTTGGCCCACGACATGACCGTTGAGGAGCTCATCAACCATGGCGGCGGCGGCGAATGGCTGGTGGACAGGCTGAGCAAGTACTCACACTACTGGGACGACTGCATGAGCTTCATGAGCACGCACAACTGGTTTCACACGGCCCTGTTCCACCTCACCAAGGCCACCCACGACCAGGTAGGCGCCCCCTCCCCCCCGCGGCGCTCATCTTTCTTCTTGATTCACTCGCACTTTGCTCGGGCGCGGAGCAGATCGAGTCGATCTACTACCCGCACATCTTCCTCACCGATGAGGCCCAACAGCAGGTCCGCCACACCTGTCTCTACCACTGCTGGTTAAATATTTATTATTATTATTATTATTATTATTTAATATATTATTAATTATCTTTTTTCCTGCTACACGCATAGATGGAGGCGGCGAAACAGGACGAGTCGTTCCCGGTACACGACAACCGAAACACGCAGGACCAGCTCGGTATGGCCATCACCGCGTGCCATGCATTCCCTACGCTTCGCGCATTCCTCACACACGCTTGCTCTGCTTGCTGGCCGCGGCCACGGCAGGCGCGATGGGTCTGTTGTGGAAGTGGGAGCTGATGGGCGGCCAGGGCCTCGAGCCCAAGTGGCGGCAGCTCCTCCCCTACGTCGAGGCACTACCGCACCTCGCTCCGCGCTACGCATCACGCGTTAACACTCGCAATGCTTGTGTGTGCGTGTGTGTGCGTGCGTGCGTGCGTGCGTGCGTGCGTGCGTGTGTGTGTGTGTGTGTGTGTGTGTGTGTGTGTGTGTGTGTGTGCGTGTGTGTGTGTGCGTGTGTGTGCGTGCGTGTGTTGTGTGCTTGTGACAGCCACGGAGACACGTTCATGCGGACCCCTTCTACGACGTGCTCCTCCTGCACACGCTCCTTCGCATGGGTACACGCGCCCACACGCGCCCACCACGAGAGGTGGTGATGCTAATCTCTGCGGTCGCAGGCAAGAGGGACGAGGCCAAGGAGATGGTGGCGGAGATCGAGAAGGCGACCGAGGGCATGCCTTCGCCGCGCAAGGAACAGCTCAGCCAGGTCTGGGTTCCCCTGTGCAAAGGTACACACACACGCGCGCGCGCGCGTTGCATGCGACAGATAACACTAATGTTGCTCGGCAGGAATCTACCAATGCGAGACGGGCAACCAACAGGAGGGCCTGCGCCTGCTCCACGACGCCCACCTCGAAGACAACCTCCACGTACAGACCTTACCAGAGCACCAACTACAGTTGTTATTATGCATTTGTTTGCTTTGCGTGTCCCACTCACGTTGGGTGATCATTTACCAACAACAGGTGATCGGTGCCTCGAACGAGCAGAGGGAGGTCGTGCACGACTTTTACCGCTCCATCCAATCGCAACAGCAGCACCAGTAGAACAACAACTCGGTGTTCAATTTTTTATTTTAATTAAAAAACAAATGATAATTGCAAAAACAACAGACGCCTGTATCGCTTGGGCCTGATTAGAGGCCAAGCAGCACGGCCAGCGGGACGTTGTCGGGATCGTCCTGTTCAGTCGCGGCCTTGGGTTCAGAGTCCTTACCCTCTTCCACTCTCCTCTTCTTGCTCCGTGGCTCCTCGTCTTCTTGGGCTTGCTCTTCGCCGTCCTGCTGGTCGGCTTCTTCGGCGGCCTTGCGCTTCTTGTTGAGGGCCTTGGCCGGTGGCTCCGCGGCCACTGGAGCGGCGGCGACGGGCTTCCCGCGGCGCTTGGCCACCCGCCTCACCATCGGCGCCGCCTTGCGCTCCTCCTCCTCCTTTTCCTCCACCTGGTCGTTGTTATCTCCTTCTGGTTCGCTATCGCTTTGTCTGGCAGGTTTGTTCTTGTTCTTCTTGCCCTGCTTCTTGGCCTTGGACTGTTCATGGCCATCGCTGTCGCTGTCGTCCTCGCTATCATACGTGGCCTTGCTGCTCCTTCGCTTGGCCACTTTCCTGGTCACCCTCTTCACATTCTTTTTCTTCTTATTCTTCCTTCGCTCTTCCTCCGCTTCGCTTTCGCTTTCCTGCTCGCTTTCGCTCTTCTCGCTTTCGTTTTCGCTTTCGCTATGGTCGCGTCGCCTCTTCTTGTTCTTGTTCTTCTTCGCCTTCTTCTTCTTCTTCTCGTCCAAGGCCGCCTTGCGCTTCCTCTCCCTCTCCTTCTCCCGCTCCTCCTTGCGCTTCTTTTCTCGCTCCAACGCCCGCTCCGTCTCCTCCTGCTTCCACCGCTCGTACTCCTCGCGCTTCTGCCTGCGTCGCTGCACCTCCTCCTCTTCATCGCTAACCTTCTTCGCGTCCCTGGCCAACAGCTCCTCCAGGTTGAACTGCGCATCGTCCATCACCCATCAGCTCGCTATCACACTCCCATCACACAACACAACACAACACAACACAACACAACACAACACAACACAACACAACACAACACAACACAACACAACACATCGTACATCGTCTTCGACGGCGACTGGCTTGGATGGAGCGCGCGCGACCGGCGTGGCTGACATGACGACGGCGCCCGTGTGGTCCTCCTCGTCGTCGTCGGCGAGGAAGGGGTTGACCTCCTCGCGATCGGGCTGGTAGTCGACGTCAGGCTGGCGCGCGTCAACGGCGTCATCCCCCGCGGCAGCAACGTCGTAGTCGTCGACGGCCTCGTCGATCTTGGCTCTCCTCTTGTTGAGGATCACGTCGGCAGGCGGCACTCCCTCGCCACGTTGCACGCTTTCCAGCATGCCCTGCACGCATTGAACCATCAGCGCACAACACACAACACACAACACAACATACAACACAACATACAACATACAACACAACACAGGCAGCCAACGCTACCTTGATGACGTAAGTGCCACTGAGTTTCTCGGTGCGCTCAATGAAGTCTGGCAGCGTAAGTACAAGAGTGAGTACAAGTGTGAGGCTTCCACGTTTGCTCACAAGATGCGAGATGCACGAGTGGTGGTATACCATCGAAGGTGTAGTTGGGCATGAGGTCCTTTGCCCACTCACGGTAAGGCGCAATCAACTGCTCCATCTGATCAATCTACACGAGAACAGCTGGAGTTGAGGAAATTATGCAACAACACTAGATGCAATTCAGATGGAGCCCGTTACCAGGGGAAGACGTTCGTCGATCTTGAAGCTCTTGAGTCGATCGTAGAGAGCGGGAAGACCCTCGGGTTGGGACAAAAGCTCGTAATCCACCTTTCGTGCTTTCCTCCTCTCCTTGGCGGGCCCCTTTCTCCTGCGGGACCCTTCCTTTCCTTTGCCATCTTCGGCGGCATCCTTCTTGCCCTTCTCGTCACCAAAGAGATGGGCCAGGCCAGGGATGGCCTTGGCCGACCTCCCTCCGGCCGACGCCGTCCTGGCGCCCTCTACATCTCGTGAGGCAGGTCCAGCACTTTTATCTGACAGCAATCTCATCTCTCCCCGAGCTAAACGTTAAAATCAACGCCTTGTAATCGTGATCTCGTTTTAACCAACTTACACTCTTTCCCGCCTTTTTTCTGCCGACCGTTGCATCAAGTGTGGTTAAACGTTCGCCAGTCAGACAGAGCCGGTGTATTGTGCACGGCGTGGGTGAGGGTCACCATTGAACCACATGTTCGGCTTGAGGCTGGCCTGCTCAGGGGGGCTCGAGGTTCAGCTGCAACAACCAAAGAGAAAAAGAGGATTAGGGGGCAGTGTGAAGAAGTCGTCGTAGGGCGGGTGGAGGCCTTCGTAGCTTCTTCTTCTTCACCATCACCATTGGCTCCGATGAGGCGGGCCGAGCTCATCAAAGAACGTGGCGTCCGTGGTATGGGGCAGGTCCTGGTTCTTCTTCAAATGGTTTCTGTGAGGAGCGAACGTAGTCGATCTCCGAGCCGACGCGCACGATGCACGGCTTCTGCAAGTGGGACTGCATTCTTGGCAGTTCACTCGAGTCAGTGCAGACGCCATTTTTTTCCGTCGAGATCGAGAAGGCGAAGGACGGGTACGATATGACGTAGTGGAGGGCCAGGCAAGGACGTGAGCAGCAGCAGCGTGTGCGAAGAGTCATGCAGGTCGTCTTGGAGCGGGATACCGGCGTAAGCAGGACGCTTAGCGTAGGACTGCACCTCCAGCAAGTCGATATTAGGCACGTCTGCGCTTCCCTTGCGCTTTCTTGCGGCCTTCATTATCACGTAACTTGGGAATCCACTGGCGTCGTCTTCGTTTTCTTCTTCCAGTAACAGAATACAACCGTTTTTGCCATTTTATATTAAATATATAAATAAAAAGTAAAAAAGTAAAACGTAAAAAATGATGCGCTGCCGTAACGATCTCGAGCAGGGCCAAGGCCTGAGTGACTCTGTACATTTATTACAAGCCTTGACGTGATGTGTGTTGTGTGTATGCGTGGGACAAGCGATAGCTCACCCCTTTGGCGTGTGCACACAGCCCAAGGAGAGGGAGGGAGGAAGAGATCAAACGAGAGAGACTGGGGAGTGGCCCGCCAGCTGAGGGGAGGAGCGTCACGTGAGGATGGGCTGGGGACTCTTGATGAGGTTCCACATCATGTCCACGCCCCAGTTTTCCGATGTCGACGGTATTGTGATCTGCACAGCAACCACGCGCCGAGACAGGGTGAGGCCCCTCGTTTCGGCCAAAGACCACCAAAGCCAAAGCCCAGGAAAGGAAAGGAAAGGAAAGGAAAGGAAAGATGAGCACCTCGTAGGGGAAGGGGATGAGGTCGGTGGGCTGGAACTTGAGCGGGATGTGGTTCTGCTTCTCGTTAACGATCTGGATGATGTACATGATTCGCTCCCTCAGCTCATTCTCGAGCTTCTCCCGCGCCTCTGCACGCCCACACACGATCAGTATCAACACCGGTTTTGTGTCCGCCCAACTGGAAGCGAAGAACACACACACACACACACACACACACACACACACACACACACACACACACACACGACACACATACGCGCGCGCGCAACAGCAGGCATACACGAAGCCGTACCTGGCGTTTCGTCTTGCGAGTCCTCCTTGAGAATGATGAAGAACACCCACTGCTCAAAGCACACCTTCTCTTCGACCTTGCGGAACCACGCCTTCTTCGATCGCGTCTCGAAGAACGAAAGCACCAACTGATCGCGTGCGCACGCGCAAGCAGGAGAGAAAGAGAGAGAGAGATGGGAGGGAGAGCCAATCAGCACGTGCACAGCATGCAGACGCGTGTGGTGATGTTCACCTGTGCTCTTCGATCCTCCCTCTCGGCCAGGGCTGTGCGGAAGTTCTTGATTTGTTCCTCCACGTACTGGTGCACCGTCACGTCGTCACACCTCACCTGCGCGCGGATACGGTAAATGTCTCGTAACAAATCATGTAATAAAAAAATAAATCAATAAAACAAAAAAGAAGTAAAATTGGTCAATTACGTACGTAGTCAAAGTCGAGGGTTTCTATGATCTCTTCCTTTGGATAGACCAGGCCAAACGCCCTGTTGAAGAGCACCGTGTGGAGCATGCCTGCACCGTAGCCAAATTGATCAATTTAAAATAAATCTAGTCCGAGAGCTGGCCGTCGGCGCTCATTGAAATTGATGGAAGGTACGTACAGCGTAAAATATCGCTAAGATGTTTGCCCTCTACTTCAAGCTCTTTGATGGAAAATTGCTGGATGTTCATCCTTTTGATAGGTTCGATTTTTTTGAGCCGTGCGGTTCGTATGTCCGCGCGGCCGAGATGTTGCTGTGAATGAATGAATGAATTATTTGGTATCTTCCAAATAATTTCTGGTGAGTAGGTCCTACTTTCTTTGTCTTTGTAAATTTGTTGTTGTTCTGTGTTGGGCTCGCGCTGACGTGTCGCCGAAAAAGTGGAGAGAAAAAAGTCGAGAAACGCATGGCCAGAAAACGACTCTATAATATCTCAATTATTAATCTACAACAGGCGCACCTGAGCCAACCTCTGCATCTAGTCTCTTGATTGGGCTTGCACGCCACATTGCAGCGTTGCGGTGCGTGTACAGCCCTGCACTCGTTTGATGAAAATCCTCTTTTCCTATACATCTTTTGAAGAAATAATCATAAATAAATAAATGAATTGATTTTGATGCCTCTCATTTCGTTTTAACGCGTTTATAGAGATGCCAGTATTCTCTGCTTGAGATTTATAGGTTTCCTCTACACTACAGATAAACAGCAACAGCAACAGCGGCTACTGCGCAGATGAGGGTGACGCCCTACGATGGCGGACGCCCACGACCAGAGGCTGTGCTGCCAGGTCGTTCCACATCATCGTCGTCCCTGTCCTCTTCGTCGCCCTCCGTTGCGAATGACAGACCGCGTCAGCTGTTCCTGGCCTTCTACGCCATGACCCACCGCGATGAGCCCGAGCTCGTGACCCGCGTGCAGCAGTACGTCGCCGACGGCGGCGACCTCAACGTGCGCGACAAGACCGGCTGGGGCTTCCTCAACGTACGCCAGCCATCGCATCATCATCATCATCATCATCATTCATCATCGTCATCATGCTCACGCCTGTGTTGTGTGCATGGTGTGCACACAGTACGCGGCGTTCAACAATTGGCTCGAGGTGGCACAGACGCTACTCGAATCTCGTGCAGACCCCAACCTAACAGACGACAGCGGCTACACGCCACTCCACGTTACGTTTCTCACTTCTACACGACCACGGTCGCATGTTTTCTGACGCTTTTATTCTTTATTATTTATTATTTATTATTATTATTTATTATTTTTAGTGGGCGGTCAAGCACGAGTCGGAGGCGATGGTGGGAGTGCTCATGGAGTTCGGTGCCGACCCGTGTTCGCGCAATCTCTTTGGCAAGACGCCCATCCAGCTCGCCTCGCCCTCCATCCAACACCTCATCCACCAGTACCTCGAGGTACACGCCCTTCTACAACGCACTCGACACGTGCACATACGCGTGCGTCGTATGTCGGTCGATCAACCAACGTATATATCTATTTTTTAAATATATATATATATATATAAATATTACATATTTATTATTTATATATTACATATTTACATGCGTGGCGTTTGCAGGACCCGGAGATCAAGGACCCATTCCCCGCCGCGTCGCGGCGCGAGGGCGATGAGGGAGTCCACAGCCGAATGCCCATCACAGGTTTGGCCCTCCCGCAATATGTATATGTATATGTATATGTATATGTATATGTATATGTATATGTATATGTATATGTATATGTATATGTATATATGTAATAAATATATTTCTATTTTACAGGGAAGAAGGTGAGGAAGAAGAAGGGCGATTTCGTCAAGAGCTACCTCGACCTGAGCGATCCCAGGACGCGCTTGTGGTACCGGGAGAAGGCGCGCCGGTCGTGGCTCTCCATCAAGAACCTCCTCGCCAACCAGATCCTCCAGCTCTTCCTCCAGATCTTCCTCTGCCTCCTCGTCGAAGTGTTCCAGGTAAAATTTATTTTATTTATTTGTTGTTTTCAATTTATTTATAAAAATATGTGTCGACACATTCCTAAAAGCAACAATGTTTGCTGTTGTTGCAATGCAACGTGCAGGAACAACTGAAGCGAACGTTGCAGGTGGTGTTGATCATCCCGTTCAATTTTTGGTATTCGAACATTCTGCCGGTGCTGTCCTACCTGGTGCCCACGTCGGTGCTGGGCCCGCTCGTGCACGTGCTGCAGCAGAAGCTCGTCCCGCTCGTCGTCGTCCTCACCCAGCCCTTCCTCGCCCTCACCGTCTCCCTCTTCTCCCTCCTCCGCTTCCTCCTGTGGCCCCTGGCCCACCTCTTTGGCGCATTCCTGTGGCCCCTCTCCAAATTGCTCTTCCAGCTCACCCTCGATTGGTACACGTCATCTCACCCCCCCCCCAAACCGCACACGCACACACGCGCGCGCGCGCTAACTCCGCGATTGTCGACGCAGTTTGGGGCTGCTGGTGCGACCGGTGCTGCAGCTGGTGCAGTGGCAGGCGTGGCTCCTGTGGGACTCGCTGGTGCTGCCGCTGCTGTCGGCCCTCTACCGGGTGGCGCTCGAGCGGTCCAGGCCCGTCGTCGACTTTTTCGTGCACAAGGTCGCGTGGCCGCTCATGAAGAAGATCGCGCCGCACCTCCAGCAGAAGGAGCTCCTCAAGAAGCTCGCCTACCCGTTCGTCACGGGCTTCTCCCACATCCAATCGTACGCCTCCTCCTCCCCCACAGACACCTTAAGTGTTGCACCATTAAAACAATGTTGAATTAATGTGCAACTTTTATTTTGGTGTTGTTGTGCAACATTTAAGGTATTTGTTGCCCAATTGGTTTTTGACGAACGTGGAGATCTTCATCTGCCACCTGTTCGGGCACACCTACAACTCGACCGTGCTGACCAAGGACAAGGACATCGCGCTCGTGGTGGTGGTCTCGTTCATCCTCATGCTCGAGCTGCTCGTCGTCCTGTTCGGCTACGTGGCCAAGGGCTACTACCTCTTCGTGTGGTGGTGGATGAACGACTTCCTCCTCGGCCGCCTCCTCGCGCCCGGCTTCGTCAACGCCTTCTTCACGCGCACCTACGCCGCCCTCGTCGCCACGGCCCCGCTCGACGTCGCCGCCGCCGCCGCCACGTCGGCCGCCGTCGCGTCCACGTCATCATCGTGGACCTACAACGACATCATGGTGTGGTGGCCCAACATCGGTACACGCCCCCCCCCCCAAACAACTGCGCAGCGTTGCGCCGGTCAACAACTCATTTCCCGAATCACGCCCCCCCCCCCACACAACGCAGCGCATCACGAGCTGGGGGCGGCGTTGTGCATCATAGTGGTGCTGACGACGACGATGGTGGTGTGCGTTGTGACGTTCTTCCGCGGCCTCTACCTCGTTGGACGCATCATCCACAAGAAGTGGCGCAAACGCAAGGCCGACTAGCGCACAACATTATTGTACATACAAAATAGAGCAAACATTTTGGACAACAAAAAACAAGAAATCAATTCCCAAACGTTTGTAATCGTTGTTTGGGTTCACGCGTGCGAGCAGTCCGTGATCAACAAAAAGAAGGGGGCCGGTGTTCACAACAACTTGGCAGTTCCTCGCCTCGGTTTAATTCGACGCCTTGGCCTCTTCTCTCTTCCGCTCCTCCCTCGCCGCTCGGATGGGCACCAGGTCCTCGATCTCCAGCGGGTAGTCCCCGCTGAAGCACGCGTTGCAGTGCCCGTCTAGCCGAGACACGCGCGCGTGTGCGTCGTGAGACAGGGGAGGGGGGGGAGAGGGAGAGAGAGAGAGGCGAAGGAGGCAGTACCCTTGTCCTGGTCGACCACGCCCTCGCGCACGACCTGCATCATGCCCTCGATGGAGAGGTAGCCCAGGGAGTCGGCTCCGATGTGTTGGCAGATCTGGTCCACCGTGTGGTTGTGCCCGATCAGCTCCTGTCCTCCCCGCCACGCGTTAGTACACCACCCCTTGTCCACGCGGGCGGGAAGGGGGGAGGGCATTACCTCGTAGGTGGACATGTCGACGCCCATGAAGCACGGGTGCTGCACGGGAGGCGAGGAGATGCGCACGTGGATGGCCCTGTGGAGAAGACAGGGGAGAGGTGAGAAAAAGATACAGCATGCTGCATGTTGCATGTTGTGTGCATCCACAGATGATGATGATGATGATGATGATGGTGATGATGGTGATGGGCGTACTTGGGGCCGGCTTGTCGGATCATGGAGATGAGGTGGTTGAGGGTGTTGCCTCGCACGATGGAGTCATCGATGATGACCACGCTCTTGTCGCGCAGGTTGTGCACCAGCGGATTGAACTTGAGCCCGATCGTGCGCTGCCTCTGCACTTGGTCCGGCTACACACACACACACACACACACACACACACACACACACACACACACACACACACACACACACACAAGTAAGTAAACCACACGACACATCGAGCGAAAGGGGGAGCGAGCGAGGTACAGCGATGAAGGTCCGCCCGATGTATCGGTTCTTCGTGAGTCCCTCTGTGAAGGGGAGACCCGACTCGAGGGCGTAGCCGATGGCCGCCGGCGTCGAGCTGTCCGGCACGCCAATCACTAAATTACGAGAAAAAACAAAATGCGGGGACAATCATTAGTGTCGACTCATTCTTGCGTTGTGTTGTGTTTCGTGATGTGTGTGGTGTGTGTGGTGTGTGTGGTGTGTTTCGTGATGTGTGTGGTGTGTGTGTGTGTGTGTGTGTGTGTCGTGTGTGTGTGTGTGTGTGTGTGTGTGTGTGTGTGTGTGTGTGTACCGATGTCGGCGTCGGGAGCGGGGTGTTCGCGGGCGAGCTGTCGGCCCAGGTTCTGTCTCACGCTGTGCACCAACTGCCGGCCGCCGTCGAGCAGCGAGTCCGGGCGGGAGAAGTACACGTACTCGAACACGCACAGCGCAGTCTGGAGAGAAGGGGTTACACCAAACTCGTACAACACACACACACACACACACACACACACACACACACACACATACACACAATGCACACACAACACACCTTTTTCTGGGGCGGCAGCGTGGCGCCGATGGAGGAGTGGATTCCGGACTTGTCGATGCGGATGATCTCGCCGGGCGCGACGTCCCGCACGAAATCGGCGCCGACGGTGTGCATCGCACACGACTCGGAGGACAAAATGTAGACCGGCTTCTTGTCCGGCGACTGTCGACACGCCCCCCCCCCAAACCAACCAACCAACAACGTTCAATTAAATAGGTTTAGATATTGGATATGTACACGTGCTGTTATTAATAATAGCAAATTAGGGGCAAGACACGCAGAGGGTCGTACTTGGGGAGGAATCTCGCCAATGCAGAGAGGGCGGAAGCCAAAGGGATCGCGTACCCCAAACAGCGCGTCCTGCCAACGACCAACCACAATCAAACAATTAAACAAACAACCCAATCGCGTCCATCATTACACACGGATCGATGATGAGTGGTCATAACATAACATGCTGACCAGTGATGGGCACGCTTCATCACACACACACACACACGCACGCAAACACGTGCCTTGGTCATGATGACGAGCGAGTAGGCGGCGGAGGTGTACTCCATGAGGCTCTTGATGCGCCCCTCCCAGTTGGGCACCTCGGCGTCCTCGCCGGGCGGCCGCTTGGCCAACATCTGCGAATCGCCCACGAAATACCGGGAAATTACCGGACACGAGGCGTAGTGTGAGCGTCGGGATTGGTGCTCGAGCACAGCAGGAGGAGGAGGGGGGGGGGGGCGAGGCGAACCTGGACGATGACCTCGGTGTCGGAGGAGGTGAACATGCCCACGCCGTTCTCCAGCAGCCGGCGGCGCAGGTTGTGCGTCGACGTCAGCTGTCCGTTGTGTGCGATGGCCAGCGGGCCGTGGAGCGTCTCGATCACGAAAGGCTGCGCGTTGGTGAGCTGCGAGGAGCCCACGGTGGAGTAGCGGTTGTGTCCGATGCAGCTGCTCCCCTTGAGCTGCTTCATCGTCTTCTCCTTGAACACCTGCGCGCGACCGCACACAACACACACACACACACACACACACACACACACACACACACACACACAAATATGTAAATAAAGATGGAGAAGAGGATGGCATCGGGACGAGCGCGGAGGAGGCACCTGAGTGACGAGGCCCATGCCCTTGTGGACGTGGAAGGCGCTCGTGCCGTCGTTCGAGGCCAGACCACACCCCTCCTGGCCTGCACATGCCCGGGCCCAAGCATGCGCGCGCGAATGGTGAGTCGTGTGGGGTGGCGTGTGCTTCGTGTGAGTGAGTGTGTTCTCGAAATGGGGCAAGTACCGCGGTGTTGAAGCGTGTAGAGACCGAAGAAGGTCAAACGCGACGCCTGCACCTCACCGTTCGGGTCGAACACACTGGCCGAATTCCCACAAATAATGTATGTTATTTATCTCAACAATACCGGATATAAAAATTATTTGATGCGTATAAATTTTTAAAAAATGTTTAATTTAATTTAATTAATAGAAATGATTTTATTGTATTTATGTATTTAAAAAAGTTAAAACAAAAGATGAGAAGATGGTACCCAAAGATTGCGCATTCCTCCTTTGGCTTGTCATCGTCGGCGGAGCCCAGGCCAAAGGGAGTGTCCTTGTCATGGTCCATGCTTGTAAAATCTTTGCCAGACGAAGCAATCTACAGAAGCCAAAAAGCACCAGAGAACATCTTGAATCAGCACCAAGATGAGATGAGCACTAAGATCCAGTGAAGTGGCATACGAAAAGGAGACTCCGGAGGAGTTGGATGAACAGAGGAGTGGGGAAGTGAAGATGGGAGTGCGGAGCTCACAACGGCGTTGTGAGTTCTCGGAGCAAAAGAGCCAAACGTCAAAGCACAGCACGCCACGAATAATTCCACAGAAGAGAGAAATTAATTCTGAATTATCATTTCTTCATATTTTCTGTTGAGCAGAGATTCTCGCGCAACATGTTCGCTCCTGGAATCTTCGTTTGCTTCGTAGTTGTGCGCGACATGGTTGGCGGAAGAAGGACGGGTTTTTATTCGTGCACCAATAGCTTATCGCCCACTAGCCCTTTAAAATCAGGTTGCCTGGGTCGGTGTCAGACCAAACACGCTCCAAACCATGAAGACCACTTCCCTCTTCATCGTGGCTCTCGCCGTGCTGCTTGCGGTCGAGGCTTCCCTCGCCACCCGCGTCATTCTCCGCAACAACTGCGGCGGTGACGTCCAAGCCGTCTGGACCGCCAACGGCCAGCGTACGCCTTCTCCACGCATCATAATTCTTGTTATTATGAAGTTGTACCACAGCCTAACCAACCTGCTGCTTCGCGTGGGTTGTTTTGGCCCACAGCCTCTCGTGTGGCCTGCAACTTGGGCCGCGGCCAGGGCTGCCAGGTCAGCTACGGCGGGGGTATGCCCACCACTTATTTATTGTGAGCAAGGTTTGGCCAGGTTTATTAACCAACAAACGTTCCAATAGGCGGAAACTTCAAGTCGGGCTGGGGCGGCAAGACGCTGGCCGAGTTCGACTTTGGCAGCGGTGGCAAGGACTGGTACGACATCTCCGTGATCGTGGGCTACGACATCGGCATGTCCATCCAGGCTCCCTCGGGCGGCTACTCCCCCTCGTGCTACAACAGCGGCTGCGGCGGTACAAAAACAACGCCCACCCCTCTGTCCCGCGATTCGTGGCTGACTCGCGTCGACTGTCCATCTCTCTCGTGTGCAGGTGCCATGCACTTCCCCGACGACACCTCCAAGATCCACGCTGTCCCCACCGGTGGCACCTTCGTGGTCACCTTCTGCTAGACCGTCGCTCGCGTATTGTTGTGAGTGTAAAAGACGTGAGGGCTCTGAATATAAAATGGTTACACCCGCATGCCCTGAGTGCTAGCCCCCCCCCACATGAGCAGGAGCGAACACACTTGCCTTTTGTGGTGTATTGTGTGACTTTCTATGACTTGTGTGACTTTCTATACCCGCCCAATGCATCATACCTATGATCAGCAGAATCACGGCTCCAGCCTCTATGGTCACAGTCAGGAGCGCCTCTGCCTCTGCGTGGTCAGTGGACTGCTTAACCTGCGGCAAGGCCAGTATTATACGCACTATTCGTGATGATTTATGCACGTGTCCTTACGAAGAATGCGTTCTGGCGCGGTGCCTCTTCTTCTCGTGAACACCAAGTTCGAGTCGGGGACCGAAGTTGGCCGCGGAGATGACCAAAACACTTATTTATTGGGTGGGCAGAGGAAACCGCAGGGGGAGGGAAAGGGAGGGATGGCTAGCTCACTGCCGTTGGGTGGACGAGGTGTCGTCGCACCAGCGACGCGCGTTCTGGAAAATGTGGAGCCACGGCGACACGCGCACGCCCCCATCCTCCTCCGCCTGCTTCCACTCGTGGGGCATCCACGCCCACTGCCAGCTGAGGAACGTGCGCTCGGGGTGGGGCATGATGGCCATGTGGCGACCGTCGGGCGAGCACAGCGCCGCGATGCCCTGTGTCGACCCGTTCGGGTTGAACGGATACCTACGCACACACGCAACACACACACGCAACACACAAAAGCCAAACAAAGGTGAGGTCACACGCGCGCGCGCGTGTTACAACCTGCTGCTGACGTCAGCAGCATTTAAGGTGGCGTACGTCTCGGTGGGGCGGTTGTGGTCGTCGACGTAGCGGATGGGGGCGAGGTGCTGCTGGAGGACCTGCTCCTCGACGGCCTTGCTCGGGAAGTGCACCTTGCCCTCCCCGTGGGACGACCAGCATCCCAGCGACGATCCCTCCATGCCTGATTCGTGCAACAACCCACAACATTAACGTGAGCACGTGATGATGGTGATGGTGATGGTGATGACGATGATGATGATGATGATGGTAATGGTAATGGTGGTGGTGGTGATGGATGATATACCCTTGAGGAAGATGGAAGGGTTGCCCTCCATGATCTTGAGGGTCACGAAGCGGGACTCGAATCGCTCGGACTCGTTGTGGATGAAGCGGGGCTGCGACTGGAACCAGGCCTCCTCGGCGTCGTTCCTGTCGCCGTCGGCCTCCAGGGCCTGCTCGTACTTGGGGAAGGGAATGGCGCCCAGCAGCGCCATCAGCTGGCACCCGTTGCAGATGCCCAGCGAGAACGTGTCCTTGCTACGGTAGAACGCTTGGAATTCCTGCGTTGTTATTGGTTGTTCGGTTGATTGTCGGTTGATTGTGATTGGTTGTTGATGTTTGTTAGCCTCACGTGTGGGTAGACATGAACAGGAAGGGAGCGAATGTATACCTCGAGCAGCTTCTTGTTGAAGTGGATGAGACCTGCCCAGCCCTTGCCCGAGTCCATCACGTCGGCGTAGCTGTCCAACGCAGTCGAAGTCAACACACACACACACAACAACACAACACAACACACGAACAGACAACATGGTGGTCGGGGGAGGAGCACGACGACGAACCTGAACCCGCCCACGAAGGCGATGCCGCGGAACTGGGAGAGGGAGACCTTGCCCTCGAGCAGGTCCTTCATCTTCACGTCCCACGCCTCGAACCCGGCCGCGTTGAACGCGCCCGCCATCTCCCTGCGCACGCCATCGGTGAGCCATCGTCTCCACGTGTGTGTGTGTGTGTGTGTGTGTGTGTGTGTGTGTGTGTGTGTGTGTGTGTGTGTGTGTGTGTGTGTGTGATGCAGACCTGTCACCGTTGGAGCCCTCTTCTCGAAGCACGGCGACGCGGGGCTTGCCGTCGGCGAACCAGGCCGTCGGCGTCGGGCGCGGCTCGAAGGTCAAGCGGTAATCGGGGGCCTGGGCAACGTCGGCATACGCGCAGAGCGTCAGCGCAACGCCAACGCGCAGGGTGGCGGGGGGGGGGGGACAAGGTCACCTTGCGGGAAGCGAGACCGGCGCGCTCCTCCTCGACGCACTTGGGGTTGGCCTGACGCTTGTCCAGCTGGAACGACGTCTCCTCCCACTCGTTCCTGTCCCCGAAGCTCGTCAGCATTTCGAAACACATTTCATTTCATAACAATATTTCATAAAATGAATGGTGGGCGCACCTGAGTTGGGTCATGGGCTGGTCGATGATGAGGTGACCGTTGGACGTGAGCTTGATACGGTCATCGCGGGTCGTGGTGCCCAGCGTGATCACGTGTCGCAGGCCCTGGGCGTGGAGGAAGCTCACCACCTCGTCGGCGTGGTCGGCGTGCACCTCCAGCACCAGGCCCAGCTCCTCGGCGAACAGGGTGCGCACGATCGTCATCGCCAGCTCTGCACGCGCAGCGCAGGGAGGAGCGATCACTCCAGTGAGCGTTCCTTGCATACCAACCGAACAACCAACCAATACCAGGCGAGCTTCCCGTTACCTTCGCCCTCGCACAGTCCGGAGTTAAGCGTGACACTGAAGCCGCAGTTGCCTGCGTAGGCCATCTCTGCGGTCGCCAACAAATCAACGGTTCAACGGTGAGTTTGAGATCGAGGGGAAAAGAGGGGGGGGGGTTGTAGGCCAGTACCGAGGAGAGCTGTGATGAGCCCGCCGTCGCTGCGGTCGTGGCCGGCCAGGATCTTCCTCTGGTCGAGCAGCTCCTGTACGGCGAGGAATGCCTTCTTCAGCTGGTCCACGTCGTTCACGTCGGGCACCTCGCCGCCCGGCTGGTTGTAGACCTGACCCAGCGCCGACCCGCCAATGCGGTTCTTCTACAAAACCGAGAATGCAAAAGTGCGCACGTTTCGTGCAACATCTTAGATTCCAGAGGCGTCTCTCCTAGGCGCAAGGTTGCCATGCAACGAGAGGTGGGGGACAACGTACATTGGCGCCGAGATCGATGAGGAGCAGCGTGGAGGGAATGCCGGCGAGCGGGCCCTTGAGGTCGGGAGTGACCTTCTTCGAGAAGTCGGGCGTCGTGCAGTAGCCGGACACGACCAGCGTGCCGGGCGCCTTCACCGTCTCGCCGTCCGCCAGCGCCGCCATGCTTTGTTGTTGTTGTTGTTGTTGTTGTTGTTGTTGTTGTTGTTGTTGGTTGTTGTTGTTGTTGTTGTTACATGCGAGGCCGATCTCAAGTCAATCCCTGTTGGACACGACCGCCTCCTTGCAAGAGGGGGAGAGACTGTACCTGAGGCTGTCCTTGCCGCCGTCGATGGCGATGCCGAGCTGGATCATCATCTCGCTCATGGCCTTGCAGGCGTCGTAGAGGGCGGCGCCCTCGTGGGGCAGCTTGGCCGCCCACATCCAATTGCCGCTGCACTTGATGTCGCCCAGCGCGCTGAGCTTGGCCCACACGATGTTGGTCAGCATCTCGCCCACAGACATGCGCGCCATCGCCTGCTCGTCCACACATCACACACACACACACACACACACACACACACACACACACACACGCACACACACACACACACACACACACACACACGGTTAATTGTGCAATCTTGTGGGGGCAGCGTGGCGGCGGCGTAGTACCTGCGGGTTGGTGAGGCCCTTGATGGGCTGCTCGCCGATGGCCGTGACGCCGCCGGTGAGGCCCTCGTAGGACTGGGCCACGACGGCGTAGTCGGCCAACGGAATGTGGAGCGGGCCCACGCACTGCTGCTGGGCGATGAGGCCCGTCACGGACCGGTCGACCTTGGTGGTGAGGAACCGCTTGGAGCCCACGCTCAGCAGACGCTGCACGCGCGACAGCACGCCGGACACCACCGCCTGCGCGTTGGTCGCATCTGCACCGAGCCAGTACAACGTGAGACAATTGGGTAAAAACCAAACAGAAACGAAACCCAAACGAAACCCAAACGAAACGGAACAGAACAGAACAGCGATGAGATATACCGAGCGATGAGGGCAGGGCGAAGGGCGTGTGCTCAAACTTGAGGCGATCGGACACGAAGGTCTTGCGGGGCATCTTGGCCAGGAACGCGTCCTGTCGTGGCGAGGAGGAGGAGGAGTCGAAGCGGAGTGAGCCCATGCAATAAAGAATGAAGGAGGCGTTCGAGCTGATAAAATAATAAGAATAATAATAATAATAATAAGAATAATAAAAATAAAAGCAGTACCAAATCGAGGTCGAGCGGAACGGTGTCGTCCTTCTCGTCGTGCAGGATCAAGTGGCCATCGCCGCTGACCACGCCCACCACAGCGTAGGGGCAGTCCTCGCGCTGCACCACATGCAATAAAATAAATAAATAAATAAATAAATAAATGCGACAACTATCAGCGTGCCGCAGGGCAGGAGTCGCGGAGGAGGAAGAGCGCACGTGGCAGATGCTGTCGAAGAGGGAGGCGTCGTCCTTCTTGAGGAGAAGGGCGTCGTTCTCCTGGTATTCGGCGCCCCAGATCTCCATCACCGACAGCGTGTGATCGCCCAAGTGAATCGACCGAATCTCTGTTTCGTCATCCTTGTCAATGCATTGATAACATCGCACACACGCACGCACAACACGACACACACACACGCACACACACACACACACACACACACACACACACACACACACACACACACACACACACACCGAGAGAGAGAGAGAGAGAGAGTTGCAGCGCACCAATGCGAGCTCCCTCGGGCTCGACGATTTCCTTGAGCACGTTGCCGTTGCCGCCGGCGCCCTGGTCGTGGATGGACACGATGGGGTTGCGGTCGCCCAGCTCGACGCAGGCGCGGATGACGCGGTTGACCTTCTGGCCCATCTCTGCGTCGCCACGCTGGACGGCCTGGAAGTCGAGCTCCTCGGCGTTGGTGCCCTGCACCATGGACGACGCGGCGCCTCCGCCCACGCCGATGCGGTAGGCCGGCCCGCCCAGCTTGACCACCAGCATGCCCTTCTCGGGCTTGGCCTTCTCCACGTGCCTGTGGTCCATCTGACCGAGCCCGCCCGTGAACATGATTGGCTGTATCGATAAATGGATATTTTTTAAAAAAAAGCGCGTTAATGGAGTTACAGTGCAACAATTATCATTAAAATGAGGAGCGAATGGGGAAAGGCGTGCCTTCATGAACTCCCGGCGCTCGCCGTTGGGGAGGCGCATGCCAAAGGAGCGGGTGAAGCCGGCGATGAGGGGCTCGCCAAACTTGTTGCCGTAGTCGCTGGCGCCGTTCGAGGCCTCGAGCTCGATCTGGAGCGGGCTGGCGAACTTGGCCGGGTACTTCCACTCCTTGTACTCCTCCTCCCACGCGAGCGGGTACTCGGGGATGTGGAGGTTGCCCACGCAGTAGCCCGCCGTGCCGGCCACCACCAACGATCCGCGCCCTAATTTTTTGTTTTTGTTTGTGGTATTTTTTTGTTTTTGTTTTTGTTTTTGTTTTTGTTTTTGTTTTTGTTTTTGTTCAGTCATGCAATAACTTACTTTTTTTTAAAAAAAAAAAAAAAACAGGAGGACAAGGTACCCGTGGCGTGAGTGTCGCGGATGCGGCCGCCGGTTCCGGTCTCGGCGCCAGGGAAAGGCGCGACGCCTGCAAGGACCAGAGCGAGTGAGTGATCGCCTTACGGTCGCGAGTGGAAGCAGGGAAGGTGTCGTGTCTACCAGTGGGGAAGTTGTGGGTCTCGGCGGTGAGGAGGACGTCGTACTCCACGGCCTGGACCTCCATGGGTCCCGGCTGGCCGGGCTTGGAGGGCAGGAGCGCCTTGATTGGATAGCCCTTCATCGTCGACGAATTATCGCTTAAATAAAAATTAAATTGATTTAATAAAAAAATGAGTGAGCATCTGGCGAGAGATCGTTGTGAGCTGTGAGGAAGGCTAGAAATGCTTTACCGGAAGGCAATGAGCGAGTTGTTGCGGTTGGCCTCGAGCGTTTGGATGACCAGGTCCATCAGCGACTCCTCCACTTCCTTTCCGTCGATCACCAGCCTGTAGGTGGTGATGGTGGAAGGCAACAGTTGAGCGTTCCAGGCAGACGACGAGCAAGGGGATAGGGCGTAAGGCGACGCACCTGCCCTTGAAGAACCAATGTCTTGAGTGTTCGCTGTTGGACTGGGAGATGTCGAAGGCCTCCACAGACGTTGGGTTACGTTTCATCTCCTACACGTTTGGACCATTAAGAATGATAAATATATAAATAAATAAATAATAGAAAATAAATAATCCAGCATCGAATTCAGAAGAAGAAAGCGGACCTCGGTGAACAGCTTGGTGTAGTAGTCGAGATCCCAGTCGTCAAGGGCCAGGCCCATCTCCTTGTTCACCTTCTCTAGAGCGGCCCTGCCCTCCTCCATGATGGGGATCACCGACCAACCCTGCCACCGGCGAGCAGACATCGACGAGGAGTTAAGCGTGGCCTCATCACCGGCACGCGCGAGATCGGTGCACCGACGCGCACCTCGGGCTTGATGTTGGTTTCGAACGATCGGAGCGGCTCGGCGTAGACGCACTCGGTCATCTTGTCGTGGATGGAGGCCACGAATCGCTGGATCTGCTCCGGGGACAGCTCCTTGTCCAACGCAAACTGGATGCTGGAGTAGGGGCAGCCATGCCACACGAAGGCGGGTAAGATGCCACCGCGTGGCGCAGTGTGTGTGTGTGTGTGTGTGTGTGTGTGTGTGTGTGTGTGTGTGTGTGTGTGTCAGTCTCTCTCTCTCTCTCTGTGTGTGTGTGTGTGTGTGTGTGTGTGTGTGTGTGTGTGGAAGCGGTACCGCCGGCTTCGCTCGACGCGTTGGATGGGAGCGAGGCCGCTGGCATGGCAGATGGCCACGGCGTTGGTCGACCAGGCGGTGGCGAAGCTCAAGCGGGGCCCGATCTCGAACGTGTACACGTGAGACCCCTCGCCCTAGCGAGCGAGCACACGAAAAGAGCAGACGGCGCCAAGATGAGCGCGGTTGCCCATAGCCAGCTGCGCGCGCGTGCTATGGCGGCGAACGTGCCTTGAGGAAGGAGGCGCTGCCAAAGTTCTGCGGTTCAAAAGTCTCGCGCAGGAGCCACTGCAGGACCCGTTGCTGCGGCTCGTCGAGCGGGTGGGTGGTCTGCACGTTGAAGCAGTACTCCGTCTCGAAGCTCGCGAGGCGGTGTGTGGGAGCAGCCAGAGCCAGCTTCTCTTTGATCTTACCTGCGCGCAACGGAAAAGGGTTTAATCGATTAATAAATAAATTAATAAAAAAGAAAAAATAACGCGGCATCCTGTGTAAAGCGAAAGATGTAGCTCCGATCCAAGTGTAGAGGCAAGCAGTATTACCCTGTTGAGAAGGCAGAAGCCCCGGAGTGCGGTAATAGTGGAGCATCGCTGAATCGGACTGCATCTTGTTTTGTGGCGATCTTTGCTCTGTGTGCAAAGCAGAGCGCATCAGCCACACTGATCTTTGCCACGGACGCCAAGGGGGAGGATTGAGGCGTGCCTACCGGGCTGGTGGTGTGAGCGTCGGAGTGTGCACGCCGCGGCCTCGTCTTGGCTCCTCCGCTCTTCCGCAGACAGTCACTATTCGTAGCGTGCTCGATCTGTGCACGACACAGAGCTCTTTTCCCTTTCTTTTCCCTCCTTGCTTTTCTCCTTGAAAGGTTCTTCACACTTACCAAATACCAGGCACACTTCAAACTGACGTCGATTCAACAACACGAACCACAGAGGCGGCTGCTATGTCGTCCCTTGGGACCATAGACCAGTCCGTGCAGGGCTCCGGTCTCCCCTCCAACGGTATGGCCCTACTTCTGCAGGTTTTTTTCCTTTTTATCTCAAAACCAGAAGCATAGCTCTTGTGGCTATGGCTCTTGTGGCAACAAAGCGCCTCCATAGACCCGCGAGCTGTGGCAGAAACGATTTCTTTAATTAAACATGCTAATTATGCATAATATCGCTGCATGGCTTCAGGGGAACCTCCAACAAGCACGCGCCGCTTCAAGACAGCCGAGGGTAACCTGAGCAGCAAGCGCGTGCGTAAAGCCGAGTCGCAGCGCGGCAAGGGTCTCCTCGACTTGGTATTTGGCTCCACACCGCTTATCAGACCGCCTGCACTCTCGACGAGTGCGTCAGTCCTGTTAGGGGCCCACGCGCCCGTGAGCTCCCCACCAATTTTGGATGTACCTTCCCCAGCAGCACTTCCAGCACTTCCAGCGCCGGCACTGCTGCCCACAGCGGCCACGATAGCTGCCCCAGTTATCGCGCCCACTTTGACGCTGCCACCCAAGCTGGTCCAAGAAAATGGCCCTGCCAAACCTGCTCCACACGTGGCGGCCAGGCCCTCCCACACAAAACCAGAGGCTGTGCAATCGGCTCCGGTGCCGACGCCTGTGGCCGTACCAGCGCCCTCCTCGGCGGCTGCTCCTTCTCAACCAGCCATGGAAGAAGCGGGCGGGTTACCAGCACCACGCTTGGCGACGCGAAGGCCTGATCCCGTCATTCCCGGCCTCTCACCTATACCACTTGCACCAGCCACCCCGCCGATCCTCCACCCACAAGCGCCCTCACCCAAACCTCTCCCCACGACGGCGCCCAAGCCCACTGCGCTTACGCCACAACACACCGCCCCTACGCCACCGGCCTCCTCCCCAGCGGCGCCAAAGGCACCGCGGCATCAGCCAGCCCAATCGCCATCTCCGTCGACACCATCGCCAACCTCAACTGCCGCTTCAGCTTCACCCATTGCCCCTTCTTCATCTTTGTCCACAACGGAGAAGGTCGTCGGCACCGCCGCCAAGGTCACCAGTCCCGCCACAGCGGGCCGAGCGGCGACAGAATTGGTTTCGCCTGACGCTGATGCGCGCCCGGCGGTGGCCGAAAGTAGGCCCGCGCCTGCGCCACACGCCGTGGCCGCTACGCGGACTGGTCTCAGCGAGAACCCGAAGCCTGAGGTTGCGACAGGGACCGCCACCACGAGTACGTCGTCAACGTCGTCGCCCTCTGCTCCGCCAGCACCGCCGGTTACTGCTGAAAGAGAGGAGCGCCCGACGAAGGTGGCCGCTGCCCCGCCGGCGCCTACAAAGACGCCGACGATCACGCAGCCGGCCGCAGGCGTATCGGCAGGCAAGAAGCCGCGGCCATCGTCAGACGAGAGGCCAGCAGAAAAGTCAACCGAGGGAGGCGGCGCCAGGACAGCGGGGCCTGACGCCGGGACAGCCGCCATGCCGCCTACCAAAAGGCCAGACGACGGCGTTCACGAGAAGACGCCAACGCCGGCCAACAGCAAGACCGAAGCCTCGTCCCCACGACGGCCACCGGTCGCCAACGCCAAGCACGACATCGCGCCGTCCTCGTCTGGTTCCACCAGCTCACCGGCGCCGGCGCCCACCAACGCCACCACATCACCGGCGCCGGTGGCAACCGAAAACGACGCCGTGGTCGGACTGGCACAGGCAGCCGCAGTTACTACGGACACGGCGGCCGCGGCCGCGAGCCCAAAGCCGCTCGCCAAGACCAGGCGCATCCAGACGACCAAGATGGCCAAGGCCAAGGCCCAGGAAAAGGCGGCCAAGGCCCAAGAAAAGGCGGCCAAGCGCGAGGCCGAGCTGCAGCGCCTGCGCGAGAAGCGAAGGGCTCTCGAGGCCGCCTCCGAAGGCGCGACCGCGACGCCGTCGCCCGCGAAGAAGAGACCGCCAAACCACGCGGTGGGCGAGGCCGCCGTGGCCGGCCGGCCCGCCACAAAGCAGGACGGGCCGGCGCAGCAGACGCAGCAACCGCGCGCGCGCAAGCCGGCCGAGG
>JANDJZ010000670.1:0-22982 GCA_027943245.1 Acanthamoeba sp. SK_2022b | reverse complement strand
GGAGCAGACGGTAAACCCTTGTTATGTTCTTGCACGGTGTGCTAGTGAAGGAAGGACTAACCGCACTCAAACTCGCGCAGCCAAACCTGCGAACAACACGCAAGCCAACCCTCCAGGTACTTGCTCTCGTGATCAGAAGTCCTTAGCACTTGCATCCTCAGCGTTGGTGCCATTCATCAGGTGGTCTGGCGCACGTGCTTGGGGATGCTCAACCGGGCCGCTACCCATGGAGTCAAACCTATGCGTGCTCCTGCGGAGCTCAACTGCCATCTCTGGAGGTGGCCCAGATACACGTCAAGAACTTCAACCTGTGAGGCCTTGGCTTCTTGTAAATTATCTTTTCTTTCTCGTTTTCTCGACGGCCTTTTCTTGGTAATTTGGAGAAGAGCCGAGAGTTGGGGCAACCTAACCTTCCTCTGACGTATCCCAGCAAGCAGGGACACGCCTTCCGTTCGATGCTGCGTGCTTCTCGTCGTGGTGCCGGCACCGCTCATCCTGGCACGCTGCTGCCACGATTTCAAATTCCATCCCCATCTTCATCTACATCCGTCCTCGTTGCGCGCCGTGATCCAACGCCTCTTGCTCAACGCCTGCCCCTCTGCTCATCATCGTCCTATTCTGCCACCTGCTTGACCAATTCTTTCTCGTCTCGTCTCTCCGCCGGCATCTACTGCCGCCACTCCTCCTCGTCGCTCACACCCTTCAATCGCGTACGGGGGCGTACTCATCTGCATCTCAATCAGCATGGAGGTGGGGGCGGTGGCGTCCTCAGCATCGCTTCTTCTACAACTTCATCTACTACCACTTCGGGATTGATGATGACCAATCTCGAGTCGCGGAGAGGTTTGAGCCCTTGGGCGTGGCGCACCATCGTCGGTGGAGTGCTCGGTCTGGGCTACGTGTCGTTCCACTTCTTTGTGCGCTCTATCCGTGCGCAGAAGATGTGGATCAAGCTGCGCCTCCTCAAGCCCAAGCACATCCCGCCGTCCGCAGGGCCCTACCCGCCGTTCGATCGACCCAACGAAGCCGCCGTGCTGCGCAACTACCTCAACCACCCTCCCGCCGGTACCGACACACGGCACACACGGCGCACACGACACATGTGGGTGACATGACATGTGCGTTGTGTGCGAGCAGGGCCGTGTATATTCGTGGGGCCGGACGGGTCGGGCAAGAGCCACATTTTGGAGCAGGCCATCGAGAACCGCAAGATGGTGGTCTACCTCGACCTCCAGCGCGAGCCCGGTACCCGCTGCCCTCCTTTCCTTTCTTTCTTCTCTGGATTCGATGGGGTCTCACTCGTCGTGTGCTTGCGCACAGTAATCAATGGCGAGGAGATCCTCACGCAGTTTATCAACAAGATCAGCTACATTCTTCCACCCACGGTACACGCTCGTACTTTATATTTGGATACATTTATTTGGATATATTATTTATATTTATATACCCTGAGGCAACTGACCTGATATTCCTCCTATCAGAAATTCATCGCACGAATCTTCTTGAAGGACGAGAGCAAGATGGGTGCGTAGCCCACTCATCATTATCACGCACGCACAAACACCCCCAAGCCCACGCACGCCGTCACTACACCGCGGGTGAATTTGAAGTGAACCGATTCATCGGCGTCCTCATCCATTACCACAACCACTCCCTTATATTTCTGCATTTGAAAGGAGGTGGCTTGCCACGGCCTCCGCATGGTCGGAGTTGTGATTGACGTGATGACGTGCGTGGTGGGGGCTGGGTTGGATCGGGCGGTGTTAGTGCTGAGCGCGGAGGAGATCAACAAGGCCTTCCACTGCTTCGAGCAGGTGCTCTCCGATCAGAAGCGAATGGGCTGGCCCAACGGCATACCCGTCATTTGCATCAACGGTACGCGTCCTCATCTTGATCGCCGCAAAAACACCACCACCACGTACACCATGACCACGACACGACACGACACGACACTCAATCCCGACCATCACCACCACGCGCCACCGCCACTGCCACGAACACGAAAATGAATGACGACATTTTGGCTGACTCGACGTTCTGTTGGTCGATCGTAATTAAAGATTTCCATTTCCTGGGAAGCTCCAACGATCTCAATCTTCGCTCCAAGAACATCTACGTACGCCCCACCCCCCTTGCCTTGGCGAAAAGGATCACCACGCTGATGTATCCTTATTTGGTATGGTGCCGCTTGGCTTTGATTGGGCGATGGCCTACGACGATTACGCTCGTCACCTGTAGGAGGATAAGCAAATCCTCAAGTTTATGGATTGGTGTCTCTTCTTGACCGACAACAAGCTGTGCCACGTCGTCTTTGTACGTATTGTGTCTACAAGTTTTCCATATCCAGACCTGTCCACGCGCTCCATGTCCACAGGCGCACCATTCGCTGATCGTCGACATTCGTTGGACGATGTGCAGGTGACATCATTCTCGTTCTGCCATCTGGAGCTCGACACGCGTACGCGTGCTCAATAACCCTTCTGTTCTTCGCACGTTTTCGGTTGGGGCATGCAAGCTCGGCAGGTTTTGATGCCCTGACCGCTGATTCGTTCGCCCTTTCTCACACCGGCACGCGTACCACACAGATTCCGCATTCCGTTCTCGACGGGAGGTGCTCAAGTTTGGCTACGCGTCGGTCTCCACCGTCAAGCACCACTTCAAGAAGGTCAACCAGTTGCTCGCGCAACACTTCAAGGTGCGAGCCGCGTGCCACGTACCGTAAATGTCATGTCGACGTCGTTGGTCAAACAAGGTCTAAACGGCAACCAATGATAGGAGCCGTTGACCGAGTCAGAGATCAAACGGCTGGCCACCTTCGTCGGCGGCCAAGTCAAAGATCTGGACACAGTCATCACAGGCCTTCTGCGAGGCTACACTCCCTCTCGTACCTCGCCCCCCCCCCATCGGGTTAACTTGCCAAAAGAATGTGGTTGACGCGTGTGCACGTCGCTTTGGCAGAGGTGATCGATTACATGATCAGCGACAGCCTGCAGATCGTGTCCGACGCGCTCGAGAGCTGCCTGCGACCGGTGATCTCTGCGGACGGCGAAGAACAGGCCCTCGAGAAGGACGATGCTTTCGAGAAATACCTCCGCCTTTGGCGAATGATTGACCTCATCGTACGTCGGCTAGCGACACGACCAACGACACGCGACACTTACATAGTCACTCACAATGCGATTGGCCAGGCCCAAAACTCGGTCGTGAGTCGGAGCGATCTGCTGCGAATCGTCTTCCAGGAGAACGTATCGGAGCTGGAGACCTATGAAAGGTAAGTGACTCGCATTTCCACCTTCCTTTCTTGTCGCATTCCCTTATATGTCCATGCACACGTTGACCGTTGGCTCGCCACGCACGCAGCTCGGGGCTGGTGGCGTACGTGCACAAGAAGCCGGTGGCCATGTCGCTGTCCCCCAACACGATGGACACGGAGGACACCGTGTCCTCGCTCGCCCGCCTCGCTCCCGAGTTCATGGTGAGCGCCGGCACGCCTCGCCTCAACATGGCCTTCCAGTACGCGTTTGCCGCCAACCGCAATCTAGGGCCCGATGAGAGCGGCCCCGCAATCTCAGCTCACCGTGTGCGTGGCTCGTTTTCCCCAGGATCTTGCGGAAAGATGAAAAGGTGAATGCGCAGAGGCGGTCGCTGGAGATCAAACTCAAAAAGAAGAAGCTCGAGAAGGAGGAGAAGGAGTTGAATGAACTCAAGAAGCAGCTGCTCGAGGTAATTATTTTATTTTATTGTGTTTTTCCCGCTCCTTTGATTTTCGTGATGCTCACCGTGCCCCGACCTGTTCCTGTTACAGGAGCGAAAAGAGCTGGTCAACGAGACCCAGGCGCTGTTGCGGTACCACCAGGAGTTCCAGTCGCTCTTCGGCGCGGACGAGTTCGTCGAGCGAAAGGCCGATCTCCTTGCTGGCACCAAGGACATCACTAACAAGCTTCGCAACGTCGTCCGGTAATCTCCCTCTCCTCCCCGCCCAACGTGGACGATTAGTGGGAGGCGGGTGTGTCAGTCGCTGATGCCGTTTGAACTGTTACGCGCAGCGATCAAGAGGAAGTCAAGGATGCGCTGAAGAAGTTGAGCGAAGAAGTCAAGCAGCTGAAGAAACGATCGGAGCAGGACGTCGTGCACGTGAGCGAATACCCCGCCCTTTCGCCATGATTGGCTCTCTGTTTATAATAACTTCCCCGTTTTGTGTCCCCACCGAGACCTCACGCCTTCTGCTGGGAAAAAGGACGTGCCTGTACGGAGTTAAGTGTTGCTTTGTTTTGTAGTACGCGGGGCGGTTGCCGCAGCCGCGAGTACGTACTCAACGTGCGGTGGCGCTTCCACGACATGTGGCGCGAGCCCCCTAGCAAACTCCGGCTATGCGCCAAAAAAAGAAAAAAGCAAAAGGGAAACTCAAAAGAAAAATAATCGGCACCTGAAGAGAAAAAGCAGTATGGTCAGCATTTGAAGAGAAAAAGAGCCTGGCTTCCCATTGGGCAGTATTGGCCCTTAAGCAGTAATTCCCAACCCGGAAGACGTAACTAACCACACCCCAGCTTATGGGCGTCAGTCAGAGTGTCCCCCCTAATCGCATTGAGGTATGCGTCTCGCCCGCCATTTTGTTAGCGGTAAGCAGCAACCACCCACAAAAAGCTGAGCGCTGTTTGTGGGTGTTGTAGCCACCGCGGTTTGGCTTGGGCTATGGCAAAAATCCGCTGCCAAGGGGCAGGTGGCCCAAGCGCAGCCTCTACTGGCGACTGTTGAGCGGCGTCACGATACAACTCGTGATTGACGTGGCCCTGTGCTTTGGTGACGTGTGTCGGGTCTTGCTCCTGCTGCACCACGACGATGCCGAGCTTGACTACGATGACCTACTACGCATGCCGCGGCACCTGCTCCCCAGCCGCCACAAGCGGCCGACGCTGGTGGACGGCCTGACCGCCCCGGTCACCCCGATGCGCACCTGTCATGCCGGCAGGCTCTTGGCGCCCAATAGGCAGATCTGCCAGGACAGCGGCCTCCAGCGCGAGTCAATGCTCCACATCATATTGAACAGCGCCAGCATGACCACCTGGTGCGCCCTGCCACGCCCCTGCGGTCTTCTCGGCTCGGGCAGCGCCGACCATGCCCCGGGCCGTGCTCCGCGTGGGAGCTGGCTGCTGCCCAAGGGATGGGACGACGACCTCAGCGAGCTGCTGGACAACCATGAATCGCTACAGTTGAGTGGCCGCACCAATTGCATCCGCGAGCAGCTTAGCATGGTACTGCTCTGCCTTTGTGCGCGCAAGATTCTTGTGCTGAACGTTGAGGCGCAGATTGAAGCGGATGCGGGGATGCGCTTGATCAGCCTGCACCAGCCGAAGTGGACCGACGGCCCACGAGAGGGCAGCTCGGTGGTCGACCAGCTGATGGAGGGCCTCACAGACAACCTCGACGACCCCCCGCTCGACTTCCTGGTCGCCCTGCGCACGCCCGCCGACGCCACCATCTACCACAACCACCAACTCGACGGCGGCATCACCGAATTCGTCGTCCACGTGCAGCTGCCCGCAACTTATCCCTTGGCTCCTGCGCGCTTCCGCATGGTGACGCCCATCATGCACCCGCTCGTCGCGCCGCTGCACGCCACCGGCACCACCCCCAAGAACAACGCGATTGCCGGGGTGCCGGTGATGTTGCACGAAAGCGGACGGATGGCTTTCCCCTGGAACATACCTAGGAGGGAAGTGAACGCGAGTTTCGTCCTACTGGCGTGGTTCAGGGACGTGGCGCTGGTCGACCCCGTGGGCCAGGCCCAGCACTACGTCAACTCCAAGTCTCCCGACGCCACTATCGAGCTGTGGCTGTGGGCCACCCATGGCGACAAGATGCAGCAGAGGGCGCGCCAACTGGCCCGGACCGGCCTGCGGTGGCGACCGCAGTTGCACTCCGTGTGCCCGCGCGCTTTTCGGAGCGAGGTGCGCTCGCTGCTGCTGGTACGTCAACGCGGTGGAGCAGGCAACGGGCTGTCGGAGCTGCCGCTGGAGGTTGTGTGGCTCATCGTCGATGCGCTGCTCAGTCGTCATCTCGCGTCTGGCTCTCTCCTCTTCCTTGGCTAAGCCTGCTACGAGTGCAGTCCTACTGTGTGATTGCGACATACAAATGCACGTAGTGATGCAATCAGTGCTACAAACAGCCAAACGCGGCAATGTAATATTAATGTGCAGTAGTTAGGAGTAGAACAAACAAAAGGAGTACAACACGAGAGCCAAAAGGATACGGCACGGTGGATTCCCGGGTGGTCGCCCACCCCAGTACTAACACCGCCTGGCGCAGCTTAACTTCGCTGTTCGGATGGGAAGCGGTGCTTTCTCCGCAGTGTGGCCGTATCCAACAGCGCCACCCGTGTGATGGGATGTGGCACCTCCAAGCTGTCGCGTTCTGGGCTGTTTTGAATACCGCAGAAAACCGGTGATAAAGGTAACTAGAAAGTAAGAAGAGACGTAACGACGATGATCGAGCGGGGGGCGATTAGGTTGTGGGCAAGGTCTTTGAGATCTGGAATGAGGCCGCCTGGCATCACCAACAAAACCTCAATATCTTTGAGGGCTTACTTTCTGTGTCAGCGCTCTGGCCTTCTCCTCCATTATGTTTTGTATGATGCCCATGATGCTAGGCAACTTGTTCTTGTTGACATCCATGATGGCCTTGGTCAGGGTTGCCAGCTGCTCCTCTGCCTGTGCCTGCTGCCCACAAGGCCTTCCTGTCATCTTGGAGTTAAAATGTTGCCCATGATATGCACCCACCATGGACAAGGAGCCTGTGCTACCACTTCCTGGAGTGCAGGGCCCTGAGGGGAGGGAGGTCACCAACTTCAACACCTACCTGTCTGTCAATGCAGGTGTGGAAGTGATGCAGAACAACCCTTCATCACCATCCCCTATCAAACTGATCTCCAAGCAAAGCTTTGTTGAAACTTTGATGTGGATGCACAGAGGACAGCCTAGACGAGGCGAAGAGGAAGGACTCACTGACCTACGCAGCGGGGGCCTGATCAAGCTTAATGGGTGTGCTGACGTCATACGAAAGATTTCTTGGAAGCAAACCGTTGGCTTTCCGTTACGTCCCATGAAAAGATTTGCACTAATAATAAGAGATTAGTTATTCTGTAGTTATATGGCGAACAACACATACAAGGTAGGTTGATCACCGGCTGAAATCCTCAACGCAAATGGAACGGATTTTAACAAAGTAAAACATTTTTTTAACATCAAACATTAACAATAACAATATTTTCTGACTGCCCAGATCGAATATGCATCCGCTGGCCGAGCCTTGGTACTGCTCCCTTTTATTATGTTGAATTTTTTCATTTATAATAATAATAATAATTCTTTTCAATCGCGGAATGGAGGGTAGTGCAAGCTGGCGGCGTGCAAGAAGAAAATCGAGAAGGGGGAGCTGCGGGTCGGCAAGACCTACCCCAACGACCGCTTCACCGAGGGCGGCACCATGACCGACTGGTACCACGCGCCCTGCGTATTCCAGGTATCCTGCCTGCTCGCCCCCCCCCCATCTCGCCTTTTGCGACTTGCACACACACAACGCGTCCCGCACACAACACGCGCAGCACCTCAAACGGGCGCGCAAGACGACAAAGAAGATCGACAGCGAAGATGACCTGGAGGGCTACAGCCACATCCACGCCAACGACCAAAAGAAGCTCAGCGAATACATCCGAGGCACACACTCTCCTCTCTCCCTCTCTCCCTCTCTCCTCTCTGTGCAGCGCGTGTGCGCGTGTGGTGGCCCAGACACGGTTGTTCACGGCGTGAGCGTGCACAGCGTTCGCGGCGGGCGAGGACATAGAGAACCCGCATGTGGACGGCGGCGGCGGCGATGGCGGCGGGAGCGACGGCGGCGGCGGGGAGAAGAAGGCCCCCGCCAAGAAGAAGACGCAGAAGGCCAAAGCGCCGGAGCCGGTGATACCCGCGCACCTGATCAAGAACAACAAGAAGCCCAAACGCATCGAGAAGAGGAACGTCGAAGGTGAGCTCCCGTGTTACCCGCGCGCCCACTCACCTGACACACGCTCTCCGTGGCTTTGGGGGGGGGGATTGCACGCAGTGGAGCTGTTCCGTGCGCGAATACTGAAGGAGGGCACCAAGAAGCCCATGTACCTGCCCATGGACTCGCAGCCGCTCGTGCTCGGCCGCGGCGACGAGACCGGCATCACCGACAAGCGCTGCTCCCGCACACAACGTAACACTCCCCTGCTCCACTCCGCTCCCTCTCCCCCCCCCCAATTGTGTGTCTCACTGACGGCGGGCCGGTCCCACGCGCGGCGCGCAGTGCAGCTGGTGGCCTCCCAGGAGGACAAGACGGTCACCTTGACCATGGTACCACGGGCTCACCGCCCACACAGCCATTCGCTCTCGTTTTGCTAACGCACGCGTGTGCGTGTGCGTGCGTGCGTGCGTTTGTGTGTGTGTGTGTGTGTGTGTGTGTGTGTGTGTGTGTGCGTGCGTGCGTGCGTGCGTGCGTGTCCGCTGACGCGCGCGTAGCTGGGAAACAACCCGACGAGCTTCGTGTTTGACGAGGACGGGGAGCCACAGCCGCTGACCAAGGGCCAGCAGGTCGACCTGCCCAACGGGGCGCGCTTCGTCCTGTTCGTCGACGACGTCTACGTGGTGCAGACGCGCACGGACAGGGTGACGCAGGAGGTCGAGGTCGAGGTGGACGACCAGGACGACGAGGCCACCGACGAGGACGAGGAGCTCCAGCGACAGGCGGCCGAGGCGGCGGCCGGCAAGAAGCGCAAGGCGCCCGCCGCCGTGCCCAAGCCCGCCGCCAAGAAGGCCAAGGCCGAGCCCAAGCCCAAGGCGGCGCCCAAGAAGAAGGCCAAGAAAAAGGGGGGAGGCGGCGGCGGGATCGATCTGGACGGGACGATCGACAGCGACGACGACGGCCTCCCCAACGAGTACGACTACGACGACGGGTTCCTGGTGCGCAACGACGCGAGCCTGGGCGAGGAGGAGGAGGAGGGCGATGCCGATGACGACTACGGGGCGGCCCACCGCCGACGACGGGCGCACGACGACGACGACGCGGAAGCGCTGCGGGAGGCCAAGCAATACCTGCGCGGGTTCGACGGCGGTAAGAGCCACAGCCACTCACGCCCGCGCGTGCGCATGCGCATGCTGGTCTAACCGACGCCGGCGCTTGCGCCATAAGACGAGGGTGGCGGCAAGCAGGAGTACAGGAACGGCAAGCCGATGTGCAAATACGGCGCCGCGTGCTACCGCGTCAACCTCGACCATCGCAAGCAGTTCTGGCACCCGCCAAAGGACGACGGCCAGGCCCGCGGGAAAGGCGGCGGCGGCGGCGAAGGCCATGCAAAGAACGCGGGTAGGCGGACATCGGCGCCGGCGCCCACCGTGGCGGGGGGAGGGAACGACGACGACGCGATCAGCGACGAGGACGAGGGCGCGGCGGAGCGGCGGGAGAGGGACAGGGACGCCGAGGGCAAGGTCAAGACGCTGAGCACGATGTCGGCCTTCCGGGAGCTCGACGCGGGAGTCATTCGCGACGTGCTCGAGGCCAACAACGGCTCGCTCCACCTCACCATGGAGGCCCTCAAGCGTCTTGTGGCCGCCGACGACTAGTCTTCGTGCGTTGTGTCCGCCGTATAAAAGCAAGACCCCCCCAATATTCGGGTGCACTTCACGTTAGAGGGCCACGCTTGTTTCTCTTTGGCCACTCACGACAGCTCTGCACTTAATCCAGTGCGTCAAAGTTGGTCTTGGGCGTGGTGTCCTCGTCGATGTCCTCGAGCGGCGGCATGGGCGTGTGCGCTGTCGTCGTAGTGGTCGTTGCCGTCGCCGTTTCTTGGGCCTGGGCCTGGGCCTGAGCCTGGGCTTCGGCCTCTGCGCGCAGCCTCTCCTCGCTGGCCGCCTTCTGCTGGACGTAGTCCTGGGACTTGAGGATCATCTCCTCGATGTCGGTGAGCGAGGGCGCGGCGCGGTTGCGGTGGTTCTTGGCCGCAGCGTGGTACATCTCGCCCAGTCGCTTGAGCCCGGCCACGTGCAGCTTGCGCTCCTCCTTGCTTGCGCAGTGCCTCGGGGAGAACATCTCCCGACACACCTGCCGAACCGCCCGCTCGATCTGGGCACACACGCACGAGCGAGCGTGAGGGGAGAGGTTATGGGGAGGGGGGAGGGGGGCGCAGGCTGTACCTGGAGCTTGCCCAGTCGCCACATGAGGCCGAGGCCGAGCGTGGCGGCACGCTGCTGTACCTGCTCGGTCTGCGCGATCTCGGGATTCTTCTCCAGCTCCTTCTGCAGCGCCTGCATGCGCGACAGGTCGCTGTGTGTCGAGGGCAACGGGGTAGGCCAACGGGTGAGCGCTCCTCATGCATACACGGGCCAATAACGAGAACAGGCCAAGAAGAAAACGAAGGCGAAAGCGAAAGCGAAGGCGGTAGATTGGGGGGGGGGCAAATACCCGATGACGGAGGCCGCTTCGGAGATGTAGTGGCCGGTGTCCTGGAGGCCCGTGACGAAGCCCTCCAGGCCCAGCCATCGGCCCGAGTGCGACTTGGCCTCCTGCGTGTAGACGTAGGCGATGTGGGCGAGGAGCGTGGGGCCGCCCGGAGCGTTCAGCTTCTCCTCGATCTCCGCCGCCACGATCTCGCTGAACTCTGCGCGCGTCCACCACCGATCAACAACAACACGCATGTGTACGCGATCAGCCAACGGGGCCCGTGGGGCGGTTGGGTGCCTACCTCTATGGTAACCGTGGACAAAGGGTCGGAGCTTGGCCTTGAGCAGCTCCACCAGTCGATTCTGGCCGTCCTCCAGCTTCTTTTCGTATTTTTCTCGATCCTGTGGCAAAAAATAAAAATAATAATAAAAGTCAATTAGATTATTTAAAATAAACGATTAAAAAAGAGGGAAAATGTGCGTGCCTCGGGAGCCATGGGCTGCTCGGAGAACATCTGGGGGTCGAGCAGATCGCCGATGTCGCCAAAGGTGTCCTCGAACTTGTCCGCACCGAACAGCACCCGGAAGAGCAGCGTCGGGTCCACCATCCCGTCCTGTTCGCCCAGCCCCACCGCACTCTGGAATAATAAAATTATAAAATTATAAAAAAAGAATAATAATAATAAGTGTGAGCACCACCGGCCATTGGGGCATGCCACACATCGCTGGAGAAGAGCGCGCGCACACACACACACACACACACACACACACACACACACACACACACACACACACACACAAACGCACCTTGCCGTACTTGTCGTAGAGCTCCTTCTTCTTCTCGTCGGACAGAATCTGGTAGGCCTCGCTGATCCGCTTGAACTGTTTGCGTCGTCAACCAAGAGCCAGTCGAGTGGGATCGTCAGTCGCCGCCACACACACACACACACACACACACACACACACACACACACACACACACACACACACACACACACACACGAAAAGAGGGAGATAGGGCACCATGGCTTCGGCGTGGGGGTCGTCGGGGTTCTTGTCGGGATGGTAACGCACGGCCATGCGGTAGTAGGCCCGCTTGATGGCCGCCTGCGACGCGTCGCGTTCCACGCCGAGCACGGCGTAGAAGCTCTCCTCCTCTTCCTCGGCGCCGCCAGCAGGCGCTGCCGCCCTCCTCTGTCGCTCCCGCTCCCGCTCCTTCTCGGCCCTCTCCCTCTCGATCCTCTCCTTCTCGATCCTCTCCCTCTCCCGTTCCCGTTCGCGCTGCCGCTCCAGCTCCAGTTCTCGTTCCCTCCTCTGGCGCTCCTCCCACGCCCGCTTCTCTTGCTCCGCCCTGTGCAAAAGAAATGAAAATATAATCATTAATAAAAATTTAAAGGTACAATAAAGTTCCGAAAAAAATAGAAATAAAAGGTGGGAAAGACAGAGACCTTGCTTGGTCGAGGGACGTGTAGGTGGGTCTTGGGGGCACGGGCGGCGGGGCCGCACCAGCATAGGGGGTGGGAGGGGGTGGCCTCAGCACGCCAGTCGCTGTGTAGGCATGTTGTGGTTGCTGCTGGTGCTGCTGGGGTTCTCCTGATGCATGCTGAGGTTGGGTTGGCTGGGTGGATTTCGAAGACGATGAGACGTTGAGAGAGGAGAAGAAAGAGGTGAACTTCTCGCCAACTCGATTGGCACCCGTCTCGAAAGAAGACCACGCCGCTTTCGCCCCATCGCGCAGCTGTTCGCCTGTCCGCTCCATCTCGTTCGCTTGTGCGCCAGCGTCGCGCGCTTCTGCCAAGAACGTGAGAAATCAAATTTTCTCTGTAATTTCTTTTGATCTGCGCTCATTTTCTTTTCATCTCGAGCCTTCTGGTCGGAATTATCCGGGAGCGCCAGGGCAAACGAACACGAAAGAGGAGAAGGCAACTCCTCTTGCAAGACCACGGCAAATACCGACACTCAGGGGCTCACAGAGATCCCAGCATCCTCAATCTCTCCATTCACCCCCCCCCCAGTAAAGGAAATGTGGCGACGCGGCGCGAGAAGTGTGGGCATGGCCGGCGGAGTGGGCCGGTCCCTGCCCTCGAGATCCGCTGGTCTCCTGCAGAGCAACACTGCTACCACCCTCACCTCTACCTCTTCGGTATCCCTCCTTCGCGATCTCTGGCAAATCGCACCCGTTTACCCTCAAATATTGTTTTTGTGATTTATTATTATTATTTTGAATTAATTATCTTCCCCTAACCAAAATTGAACAATTTTTTGACGATCTTGAAAGTAAATCGCTCATTTTAAATGGGATTGCGAACAGTCCAAGACGGGTGCAGCGCGCAGATGGTTGAACATCCACGAGTACCAGTCACAGGACCTCATGAGAAAGGAGGGCATTCGTGTCCCTAAGGGCCAGGTGGCCTCCACCCCCGAAGAGGCCTACAGCATCGCCAAGCAGATGCAGCAGGGAGGCGATGGTACCCCCCCCCCTCCCGGTTCCGATCTCCGTGTTTGATTGCGCAACAGTTTGCACTGTTTCGTAACTGCCGATTTTTTCGTAGCCGATGTTATCGTGAAGGCTCAGGTGCTGGCTGGCGGTCGTGGTGTGGGTCACTTTGACAGCGGCCTCAAGGGCGGCGTTCACACTTGCACTTCGTACGTACTTTGTTCTGCACGCAATCGCCTTCAATCAAACTCTTGCACATTTGTTTAATCGCCTTTTTTTAAAAACACTTTAATCACCAGCCCCGAGGAGGTGAAGGACGTGGCCTCCAAGATGCTTGGTCACCACATCTTTACCAAGCAGACCGGACCCGAGGGCAAGCCCTGCAACGTCGTACGACACCACACCGCCTCTTCTCTCCTCTTGCCTTTCACTGCAACCGGCGCTCCTTTGGCTCGACCGAATGCTCTCCGCTGCACGCTACTCTCCTCTCTCTTCAACCACTCCCCATCGCTCACTTACCCTTCGCCTCCCTGCGTGCCCGACAAAAGATCTATCTGGCGGAGCGACTGTTCATCCGTCGGGAGACCTACTTCGCGATCCTCATGGATCGGGCTTTCAACGGACCAGTCATCATCGGCAGCTCCAAGGGTAGGCTGACCCGCCAACCAGCGTCGTCCTTTTAGTATTTTGTATTTTATTCGGCACGTGCCGTGGTGGGGACCGGAGCGCTGGTTGCCGCCGATGGCGTGTGTGATCGTAGCGCGTCGCATTCCTGACGTGCCACGTGCCTCTACAACAATCAACACCAACAACAAAAAGGTGGTAGTGACATCGAGACGCTGTCGGCCGAGCACCCCGATGCCATCTTCAAGATCCCCATCGACATCGAGGAGGGCCTCACCCCGGAGAAGCTCGATCAAATCGCCAACAAGCTCGGTTTCCAGAGCACCAAGGTGCGTGAGTGTCCGGTTGCACGCTTTGTTGTTGTTGTTGGGCAACGTGGTTTTAACCCGTGCGAGCGCATCCACGTGTACAGGTCAAGGAGCAGACCAAGGAGCTCGTGTCCAAGCTCTACGATCTGTTCCTCAAGAAGGACTGCACGCTCGTGGAGATCAACCCTCTCGTCGAGGACCATCAGGGAGAGAGTTCGCCCACCCGCTCCCCCATCTTCTCTTTGACCGATCCAAGCTAATCGTCTTGGCTGATTGGTTGATTGGTTCAGTCGTGGCCTTGGATGCCAAGTTGCGCTTTGACGACAACGCCGAGTTCAGACAAAAGGACGTCTTCACGCTCAAGGACGAAAGCCAGGAGGACGCCCGAGAGGTGGCCGCCAGCAAGTTCGACCTCAACTACATTCAGCTCAACGGCAACATCGGCTGCCTGGTCAACGGTGCCGGTTTGGCCATGGCCACCATGGACATCATCAAGCTCAAGGGAGGTGCGTTCACCGCCCTGACTCCCACCACGCCCTATCCTCTGCTTCGAGGCTAAGCCGAACATGTCCCCCCCCACACACACCAGGCAACCCCGCCAACTTCTTGGACGTCGGCGGCGGAGCCACCGAGAAGCAGGTGACGGAGGCCTTCAGGATTTTCGCCAACGACAAGAGCGTACGCGTGCCTCCCCCCCCTCCCCCATTGGTTGGCCAACGATGTAACTCGTTTGGTGGTGGTGGTGTTGTTGCTCGCAACAGGTCAAGGCCGTGATGGTGAACATCTTTGGCGGTATTATGAGGTGTGACATCATCGCCATGGGCATCCTCAACGCCGTCAAGGTCCTTAACCTCAAGGGTAAGTAGTGGCCACCACTCGCTTGTGTTTGTGTGTGTTGGGTATGTGCGGCGATGTGCCCTCTAGGAGTCTAACACGCATCGCTTCTCCTTTCAAGTCCCTTTGGTGGTGCGCCTGCTGGGCACCAACATGAAGGAGGCCAAGGATCTTCTCGAGAACTCTGGCGCCCGCATCATCTTCGCTTCCAACCTCGACGAGGCTGCCGAAAAGGTTTCCCTTGAAGATGACATCTCGCTCCGTTCTCTCAATGGCGCGCCAGCACACTCACCTTTGCTGTTTCTCTCACGCAGGCGGTGAAGGTTGCCAGGATTGTGGACATGGCCCAGGAGGCGCAGCTCACCGTCTCCTTCGAACTGCCTCTTTAAAGGGAGGAGATGCGTCTTTGAACGAGCTTGTCAATAAAGCCACTGGCGTGTGTTGCGCCGTGGGCTATCTGTCGACATCGGGGAAAAGATTAAAGATCAATAAAAAAAACCGCAAATAATAATTGAAGAAAGATCTCTTGCATGATGAGGGGACTGCTTCGACGCTTGCGGCCCAGCGCGCCTAGCGCGGTGCTCCCGACGCGGAGCGGCGCGGACATCCCTGATGTTCCCCTCGAGAAGTTCGGTCTCAAGCCCCCCGTACAGCCCACGGTCTACAACGATCTCTGTACGTACCTCCCAATCCTCCTTGACCAGCAGCGCATTTGCTTTTTTAATTACCGCTTAGGTCCTATCACTTCGCTCCCGTAAGTGACGTCGAGACGCTTTGCATTTTTCATTTGCTCCCCCCCACAAGCCCTTAATTCGGTGGACGTCTAGAATGTTTTGTGACGTAGATCCGATCTCCTCGCCGCATTTTTATAGTTAATTAATCGCATTTTGTTTTTGGGACCTTGAGTAGATAACAAGCACACGACGCTGGTAAATCTGCCCAACAAGCGGCCTCAGATTTCCATCGAGAGTTTCGTCGCTCCGTCGGCTACTATCATTGGAAATGTCGAGGTTTGGGATCGTGCCTCGGTTTGGTATGATTGCGTCATCAATGGTACCGTCCAGCCCCTCGCCTTTTGCTTGCCCCCCCCCCCCCTCCCTCCTACAATCTCCCGCGCTTTGCTGCATTACAAATGTCTGACATCACGCCTGGGCAGGCGACACGCGGCTCATCCGTATCGGCGCTGGCACCAACGTCCAGGTGCCCTTGCCCCTCCTTCTCGCTCCACTGTTCACATGGATCAAAACGCCAACATCTACGTAGTAGAAGAGGAGCAAGATTCGGCGTGAGAGATGTGTGACCCAGTCCTTACGTGTTGCGTGCCGTTATTCTAGGATGGAACCGTGATCACCGAGGCCGACGAAGAGCTCACCGAAGATCACGATGGCTCGACGATCGTTGGCCACTGGGTCACCATCGGTGAGTTTCTCTCTCTCTCTCTCTCTCTATCTCTACCTCTCGTCCTCCTCTATCTCTCCCCGTCGGCTCACGCCCATCTTCGTGTCGTCGTGGCCAGGCCACCGGTGCGTGCTGAAGGCGTGCACGATCGAGGATCACTGCCTCGTGGGCATGGGCTCCGTCCTCTCCGTCGGCTCGTACATGGTAGCCACCCCACTCTTGGCTCTCCCCTCCCCTTCTCTCCCCTCTCTCAAACCCATCCCGCAGGAATCGCACTCCATCCTCGGCGCTGGTTCGGTTCTCCTCCCGTGGCAACGCATTCCCAGCGGTCAGGTACGACCTGCCCCAGACTCCCTCCTCGGCGATGGCCACGGGCTCGTGCGCGCAACCTCCTCCCTAACCCGTCGGTGTGTTGGCGTGCAGGTCTGGGTGGGCAACCCGGCCAAGTACCTCAGGGACCTCACCCACGACGAGTTCGATTTTCTTGAAAAGTCTTCAGCCCACTACATCGTACGTTTTCTCGCCCAGTTATGCATTTTAGTTTATTTATTTTGTGAGAAATTTTGTTTCAATGAATAAGTTTTTATTTATTGTATTTTCTGGTTGCAGACGCTGTCAAAGGAGCACGCCTACGAGTTCTACCTGCCAGGCCACGCCTACATCGACGCCGAGAAGAAGGGCATCCAGGTCGGCTACCAAGTCGAGCCCCTCTCTGGAGAGGAGAGCATCCTCCTCGCCCCGCACTACAAGGAGAAGGTGTCCGTCCACTGAGCTTTCTTCCACCGCGCTGCCCTCTGTATACGGGTGGTATGGCCGGAGTCTCCACCATCTCTCCCCATATCATCGCAATACATGTTTTTCTTCTACTTGATGGCCAGGCTTTCATCATTTCTGAAGGGCGTGCGCGACGTGATGATCACACCAGCGTGTACGAGCTTCTGTTAACACATCACCAGATGTTGACGTTGCGCAGATGGTTCACCGACGAACAGAACTGCATGAACCAGAAACCTGTCGTTGGTAGCCACAGCACACACACACACCCAGGCGGCCCTATGGGCCAACTCCAATTTTGGAAGGGGTCCCCTCTGGGGATGCTTGGGGTGTTGGTGCTTGGTGAGCTACACAGGGGTGGGTTGGTGTGTGGTTGGTGGTTGGCGTGTTACCTGCGGGCAAAATGAACGGGCAAAGACACAAAAAGGGAGATAGCCGACCGTGGGGCTCGAACCCACGACCACAAGATTAAGAGTCTTGCGCTCTACCGACTGAGCTAGGACGGCTCGCGTTTGGCCAGTGTGGCCAATACCAGGTTTGGTTCAATGCTGTTAAGCGCATGGCATTCGCCTTTAAAAAAAGTGAGTTGGAGGAGAAGGGTATCGATCCCTTTACCTCTCGCATGCTAAGCGAGCGCTCTACCATCTGAGCTACACCCCCGATCTAAGGTAAATGCCCTTTTCAATTTTGCCCAGGCATTGAGGGTCACAGGGCCTTCTTATCCAAAGTTTCTTCTCATGGTGTTGGACAGCAACACAAAGATGGAGAGAGGCTACATATCTGGTCACCTGGTGAAGTGCTGTGGTTGACAAATCAGCAACTTGGTCTTTGTAGTGGAGGAAGCAGGGCAGCATTCGCCTGCCCAAAAACAGGTAGCACTCTAAAAGAAGCTACTCCCCCGCCGGGATTTGAACCCGGGTCGTCCGCGTGACAGGCGGAAATGCTAGCCAACTACACCACAGGGGATGTTGTTATTATGCCAAGCAATGATATAAAGATATTGTCCTTTATCTGAGTAATCTGGGACATCCTGTGGCGTTGATGTACCTTGTATTGCCACTCGCATGTACCTCAACAACATGTTTGTTCCTCCACAGCAAAACTTTTTTTAATATTGTTTGTTGGTGTTGGTATCTTTTTCATACATGTATCTCTGTTTGTGTCCACCATCCTGTGGGGCTCACTGGTTTTGCTGCTTCTGAGTTTGTGGTAAGCAGGATAGAGATGGTGGCAAAAAAAAAGATATCGCCCCACCCAGATTTGAACTGGGGTCCCAGGTACCAGAAACCTATATGCTGCCAACTACACCATGAGGCGCTTGATGAATACAAAAGAACCGTGAACAACCTGAGCACCTCAGGTGAGAGTTCAGCGATGTCACTCGCTCGGCCGGGTAGCTGTGCCACACAGGCCAACACCTCAGCCCCTGGATTAGGGCGACCATCGCTGTCCTACGGGTACAGGCTTTCCCTCCCTTGGGCCTAAACTTGATAGGAAAAAAGATGGCCAGTGTGGGGATCGAACCCACGACCTTGGCGTTATTAGCACCACGCTCTACCAACTAAGCTAACCGGCCTGCTCTGCCGCAAGCAAATGTGGAATGTAAGGTTGAGCCCTCTGCTGACCAGGTTATTCCACCTCTGAGTCCTCAACCTCCTTCTGCATTTCGTAATTCTTTTCACAAATTTTTCGACCACTTTTTTACTTGTGTAAAAGGGATATGATACATTAAATTGTTGGAAAGCCAAAACTTGATGCCTTAAACTCAAGCCCCCTATATAAATATGTCAGTCTCATAGACATGGTACCTCTTCACAGAGGCAGTATTTAGTTGCTGAGATTTTGCCACACAATGAGCAGTGGGTACCAAAAAAAAGGATTGGGCTGAGTACAGTTGAAAATTTGCTGGGGCCCAGACAAAACTCATTAAGTGTAGGGACAACAACCATCAACACACAACAACCTCAGTATCAAAATGCAGCTATCACAGGCAGACATCATGAGGGAGGTGAAGAGGAGAGTGCCCACAAACATTCTCAATGAGATCATCACCTTTGTGACTGCCCAAGAGTTAAAGCTGTGGGGTCAAACTTGAGGTGCCCAGTTTGTCTGGCGCTACATGCTTCTGGTGCTCTACAAGGATGCCTTTGCTGTTGCCTACACTTGGCTCTATGCAAGGGTGAAGTGGTGGCTTTGAAGCTCCAGCAGGACTCTGCGCCACAACATGCAGCTGCTGTGGACCTGCTTTGAGGAGTGGGGGAAAACAAAGGTGGAATTAGTAAAGCTCAAGAGCTGGGAAAGGAAAGCAGCTGGCCTTCAACTCAAGGGTGTGGTCAAGAAAGGAAGCCTGTGGATGGATAGCTTCAATGCACGTCTCAAGGGGAGGAGCACTGTCTCATGCAAGTCCTCAACTTCATTTGAGTGGGCGAAGAAGCACCTCCACAGCATCAAATTCATCATGACCATCAAATGGCCTCCAGGGAACTTGATGACAGGTGTGGGGCTGGCAACTCTGACCAAGGATGAGCAGAACTACAACAAAGAACTACACACAGCTCATGCATGAGTGGAGGGAGGGATTGGCAGGCTGGAAGCAATCTTTGATGCACTCAAGCATCCCTGGGGCAAGGAAGAAGAGCAAGAAACCTCCCTTGTGTGGTGTGCTGTGGGGATCACCAAAGTCAGGTGTTGAATGAAAACAGATTCTCTTTTTCTTCTTCTATTGTTGCACACGCTCATTGCTTCAGCCTGGTCCCACAGCCCTGCTGCAAAAAAAATATGTACTCGCGCCAGTCAATTTATTTGGTACCTGCTGCTCAATGGTTCTGACTACTTGCCTGATATTGTTTCAGGTAGGTACCTACCTGCTGCAAAAAACAATACATCAATAATTATATGTGGTATCAGAGTTGAACATCAATATCCAAACATTACAACAGGAGCCAAGAAGTCTAGTAGTTCAACTTGGCATTGAAAATGCATATTTTGCTACTTTTTGGTGAAACACCGTCTCCTTAGCGCAACTACTTACGGTACGGGGGTGTAGCTCAGATGGTAGAGCGCTCGCTTAGCATGCGAGAGGTAAAGGGATCGATACCCTTCTCCTCCAACTCACTTTTTTTAAAGGCGAATGCCATGTGCTTCACAGCATTGAACCAAACCTGGTATTGGCCACACTGGCCAAACGCGAGCCGTCCTAGCTCAGTCGGTAGAGCGCAAGACTCTTAATCTTGTGGTCGTGGGTTCGAGCCCCACGGTCGGCTATCTCCCTTTTTGCGTCTTTGCCCGTTCATTTTGCCCGCAGGCAACACACCACCCAACACACCACCAACCACACACCACCCACCCCTGTGTAGCTCACCAAGCAACTGCCGGAAAGGGCGCCCTGTTCAACTCCCCAGCTGCTGCCTGCTTCAAGGGGCGCGTTCTTGCTCATGGTTTCCAAAACTTTATTGCAGTGCCGGAGCACGTCAACGTCCTCTTACTGCTTGTGGGCACGAAGGGTCTCGGCGATCTTCTTGGCCTTCTCGTTGGAGATGCCCACGTGGATGCGGATGTAACCCGAGTTGGCCCGGTTGTCCACGTAGAACATGGAGCCAGGAGCCACGCCCACGCCAGCACGAAGGCCTGGTCCACAACAGGCTGCTGTTAGCGACCACCTTTCCCCTCCCTGGTCTCCTACGCGCCAGCCCTCTCAAATCTAGAGGGGGGAGAGAGAGCAGCATTGCAGCGGCAGAGCTGATGTCGGGTAACGGTACCCTTCTGGAGAGCCTCGATATCGCTGGCCTCCGTGTGCTTGAACATACCGTACATGCTGCCCTGAGGAGCGATCGGCTCCCAGCCCAGCGCCTCCTTAAAGGCCGGGGCAAGAATCTTGGTGCAGCGGTTGGGGAGAATGAAAGGGTCAGGCCAATATGCGCGCGTGTCGGCGGTGGAGGGTCGACCAGCGCGAGACGCACCTCGTAGTTGCTCTGGAGGAGGGCGTTGATTTCGTTGATGTGCTTCAGGTAGTCGTTGTACTGCTTGTCCAGGTACTCGGCCAAGCTGTGCTGCTGCCACGACACGCTGCACGCAACACGGAGTCTCGCGTGTGAGCCGAGGTACAAGGTTTGTGGGGGAGATGGGGGGGGGGGTGAGGCAGCGCTGGCGTACCTGATGTAGATGGGGTCGTGGTGGGCCATGAGAGCCTTGATGGTGTTCGGGTGGGAGACGGCGTAGCCCAGCCGCCAGCTCTGCGCGCCGAGCGTCTTGGAGTAGCCGCGGCACACAAACACGTGCTCCTCAAGCGAGTCTGCGGGCCGCACGGGACAGCGTTAGTCAGTGAGAGAGAGAGAGAGAGATCGAGCGAGGCTCTCGTTCCAGCCAAGCCAAAGTGGGGACATGCTGTACCCTCGATGGGAGAGTAGTGCTTGTTGTCGCCAAAGACCATGTCGCAGTAGATCTCGTCCAGGATGAGCGCAGCGCCGTACTGCTTGGTCAGCGCCACACTGCCAACGAAAAGAAAAGGGGTGGGTTAGCCTCAGCGACTGCTTCACATAAAAAAAATAGATAAATAAAAAAAAGAAATAAAGACTAAACAAATGGCATTTTTATGAATTTTAAAAATAAACTTGCAGACAAGCAAAAGGCATAGAGATTAACGCACAGCTTCTGCAGCTCGTCCTTGGACCAGACGCGGCCGGTGGGGTTGTTGGGGTTGGCAATAATGATGCCCTCCACGCCGCCCTTCAGGGCCTTCTCGATCGCTGTTGCAGAAGCGCGTAGAAACATCGGTCAGCACAGAAACCTCTTTCGGCGGCGCTTGTAGCGGGACGGCAACGCACCATCAAAGTCGGGCGACCAGTCAGGGTGGGAGGGGATGCCCTCGGGCAGCTTTTGGAAGACCTCCTCGACCTGACGGGCGTGGTAGGTGTAGTACGGCTCGATTACCGCGATGCGTGACTTGCCCTGCTTCCGCAGCACCATCAACGCCGCCACGATCGCGCCCGTCACGCTGCACGCAAAAAAAAAAAACATGAGTTAGAAATATAAATTCATTTAAATATTATTTATAAATAAACTGAAGCATTGTATACAAGTAATGACTTTATTTAATTATTTATTGATCGGCAACCTCTACATCTGCAGATGTGAAACACGAATGATGAATAAAAAAGTATAAAAAATAAAAATAAAGTCGAATTTGCATACCCAGAGGTGGCGAGGATGGAGCCCTCGGGCGCGTCGACACCGTAGTGGTTCTTGAGGAGGGTGCGGAGGGCGTTGAGGTAGTCGCGCTCGCCCATACGCGAACGGTACTGGTGGAGGTCCGAGAAGGGAGCCTCGTCCCTGAGCACGTTGGCCGCGACGACCTCGCGCAGGGCGCGCGGAGGCGGGAGCTCGATCATGCCCTGGGCCACCGAGTACAGCCCCTTCCGCTGGCAGTAGTCAAACACATCCCTCATCGTGCGCAGGGTGGACAAATCATCGCCGCTCGTAGTGGTAGTCATATCGTTTTTTAATCTCTCTCTTATCTGATGATTTTGTCTTGTCTGATTCAGCGCGATTCGATCACCGATGCGGCGGCAAAGATGGTACCTACTGTGTGGGCGAGCGGAAACGGAAGGGAAGGGAGAAAGCGAGAGCGAAAGGCGACAGGAGGGAGCGGCGCCGTTGGCGGACAAGATAGCTAACGGAGAAAGCGGAGATGACGAATTATCCAATGTCCTGCCGCTTCTGGCTTTGGGCTGTTCGGCCAACAACTCTGCTGGCCGACGCCGCCACCACCTCGCGAGGTACAGCGCAAGACACACATGCCCACTGCGCCCTCAGTCCTTGGCCACGTTGGGCTTTTTGAGCTGGACCTGCTGCTCAAAGTACTTGACGAGCGAGTAGACCACGCTGCCCATGAATCTGGTGTGTGTGTGTGTTTGTGTGTGGGGAGGCCTGCCGTGAGACGAGGGCAGCACGCGGCAGCAAGGGAAAGGGAACGGCTAACACACCCGATCGCGATGCCCAGCAGGTTGACGGGGTCGGCCGGCACATTGAAGAACACGAACCCGAGCATCGTCTCGCCAATATTTTTGATGGTGCCTGTCGCAGAAGCCGCGGTCAACGGTTACCGGCCAGAGCGCAGGGAGACAAGCAGTCGCGCGCGCGGCGTGGGCCAATTGTGTG